>DWAP01002756.1:0-12955 GCA_018230625.1 Heliconius eleuchia | reverse complement strand
GAGTGTCTTAACACTAGGTTCCCTCTGCCTACCCTGCTGCATGCGGGATACAGCGTGAAGCTGATTTGATTTAGTTTTAATTAAAGAACTTGATAAAAGTTGTCGTTTAAAGGAATATAAAAAAATAATCGTGGGCAAATTTGAACAGCTCATTTTAGTTATGCTTAGGCCAATCTGTGAAAGTCAAAATTCTGAAATATTATCAAATTTCAAATATCATTTATACACTTTTTTGCATACTATTATAAAAAATACAGAAGAAATCACCTAATGACAAGAGTCCCGTCGCTAGTGACGTTTTTCCTCAAAGTGGACTCCAGCAGCGCGCCGTTCATGCTCCAGGTGGTGGACGGTATCGGGACTCCCACTTTGTTGCACGCCAGCGATATGTTCTCCTTCCACGGCGTGACTATACTTCTGCTGAATGACGTTATTCTTGCAGGAACTGTAATAGTGTTGTCATTAATGTTTATTTCATTAATATTCATCATTCGTTTCATTAATTTTCATTTTATCATAGTTTATTTGTTATCAATATCTTCTAAAGTTTTAGTTTTAGAGATTTTTTTTATTGTAATCATCAATTTTAATGTACATATGTGAATAAAATGTAAAAAGAGTATTTGTTTTGGTATTCTGTAATGATTGATTCAAAGCATAAGTTTATTTGAAAAAAAAATCTTTAAATATAACACAGAGATAATCTAAGGTTTTTAATATTAGAGATTCACATAAATATCAGACATATCGTTCACAGGCCTGTAGTTGTATAAGTAAAGCTAGTAAAACGTTATATGAATTAAATCAGCTTCACGCTGTATCCCGCACACAGCAGGGTAGGCAGAGAGAACCTAGTGTTAAGACACTCCGTTCCCCACTTTCCGCCGAATCCTACAGGCATTGCGTGTTAAGTGGCGGAACCCAACGCCGCGATTCGCCTCGACACCAGATCGAAGAAATGGAAATATAAATTTAAATAAGTATACCATTTCCTCGAGTGGGGATTGAACTCACAACCAGTCACGTTTACTGTGCCACAGTGTGCCCCTACGCCACGACCGGTCTAAAAACGTTATACGTATAACAATATAAGCAAATATTGATATATTTATTTACCAGTGTCAGACGGCAGTACGGTAACGACCCTGGTAGCGTCTCCCTCGCCCAGCCTGGTGGAGGCGGACACCCAGAACTGGTGCGTCGCGCGCGGCGGCGAGCGCGCCGTCTCGTGCGACAGCGTGCTCGGCGACAGCATGCGCTTGTGGGTTCCTTCCTGTTAGTTTTAATGTTATCAGCGTATATTCGTTCTTTTAAGTAGTAATATTTACTAATATTTTTTATAAAATAAAAATATTTTTTTTATTTGCTCATAAGTCAAATATTGATGGGAAATGGAGAACATTATACGATTTTTTACATTTTCTTAAAAACGAAAATAATTATATATTTCTTATTCAGCTTTACGCAGTATCTCGCACACAGTAGGACAGGCAGAGAGAACATAATGGTAAGACACTGAGTTCTCCATTTTCCGTTGAATTCTGGAGCCATTGTGTGCTTAACAGGCGAACTCAACGCCGCGCTTTGTCTCTACACCAGAACGAAGAAATGAAAATATAAATTTAAATAAATACAAGAAATAATTATAGGTTTTTACAATTCAAAATATATGAAACAAAACTATTTGTTAACTTTATTTCATCAAATATTATTAAATTTCAAGAGAAAATAGGTAAAAAGTACATACCTCCCGACCATCTTCAATAACGCTCATATAAAGAGTGTAACCCACGAGCACACCGTTGGGCGACGCGGGTGGCAGCCAAGATACTAAAATTTTATTTCGCGAAGACACTACGGCTTTGATGTCAGCTGGTGCTGATGGAACTGAAGAACAGTGAAACATACGTTATTTTGTTTAATTATTAAAGATTTTATTAAATTCTATTCGAGATTTAATAGATAAAATATTAAAATATTTATTAATTTATTTATTAAGTTACGGTAAAAAAAAATTTTTCTTATAATTTTTTTCTAATATAAATAGCAAAATTTCTTTTGTTTTTTACTTATAATGCAAATTTACAATTAATGTATAATACGAAATTTTCAAAAATTTCTTTAATTTTGACATTATTAATATTTTGAGAAAGAGAAGAGAAGTTTATATTAATAAAATAAAATATTGTATTTACCGTCTTCTTCAGTATGACAATACACAGGCGCCGCCCTCACGCCGTCGCCGGCTGCGGTAAAGGCGCACACGGTGACCGAGTAGTTCGTGTATCGACGAAGACCAGATAAGGTGGTGTGGAGGCCTGATATTTGCTTTGTCACAGCTTCTTCACTTCCTGTAATGTTTTTATTAGTTAATATCTGATACCAAAGACTACCGTGGCCCGGCGCTATAAGCGAATAAACGCGACAGTTATTGGTTCGATTTGCAATAGGAGGAATAAATTAAAGCAATGCCTCGAAAATTCGGCGGTAATTGGAGAACGGAGTGTCTAAGCACTAGGTTCCCTCTGCCTATTGCTAGAAGCTGAAAAAAAAAGCTTCATAAGATTCATTTGCTTGAAACAAACGCCCACCATACGTACCATACCAGTCAGTGACCGGGGCGTACGTGACCCGGTACCCTTGCAGCACGCCGTTGCGGCCGCGCGTCGGCGGCGGCTCCCACGTCACGCGCACCGACTGAGAACTTAGCGCGTTGCATTGGAGAGAACCGGGCGGCAAGCTTGGAACTGTTGGAGAATGTTTAAGTAAAGGTTTGTATTGTTTAATAAACGTATTTCGCTTAAAAAACATAGTTTTAATATTTTTTATAATTATTTTACGCTTATACGCTTACGCTTACGGATATATGTACGCTTAGTTTATGTATGAATGTGTATGTATGTATCTACCTATGTATTTTTGTATGCATGTACCTATGTATGTATTTGTGTATGTATTAATCTTTATATGTCATTCTATTTATTTATTAAGCTATATATGTTATTTATGTATATATCAATGTAACTTTTGCACCGTTCTGTGTTTTTGTTTTATTAATACTGTATTGTTGGTTGCCTGTAAGAGATCGCTCTTAGCGATAAGGCCGCCATGTATAATCCAATTGTAAACGTGCAATAAAGTGTTATTATTATTATTATTATTTTACAATATCAGAATTGGCATTTAAAAGAAGATATAGTACGCAAAATATTATTTAGTAAGTAAAATTTGATCTAGAACCTAAGAGGCCTCTTAGGCCTCAGTGTGAATGTAAAATCACTCAAGGAAACGTAATATTAATTTACATTTATATTTTCGCTCTGGTGTCGAGGCTAAGCGCGGCGTTGAGTTCCGCCACTCAATACATAAATGCCTCTAGAACTCGACGGGTACTGTAGAACGAAGTGTCTTAATACTAGGTTCCCTCTGCCTACCCTGCTATGTGCGGGATACAGCGTGAAGCTGATTACATTTGATTTTATTTATGATTATGTCTTATCAAAAATGTCACTATTAAAAAAATAAATTATGATATTTGTTGGAAGTCTATAATAGACAAGTTTATATTATATTTTCAACAGTTAAGGAAATATATTTCACCATCTTCCATAGTAGTGGCGGTAGTAGGCGGCGAGGCAGGTCCAGCTCCTCGACTGTTATACGCCTGCACGACAACCGCATAGGCTGCATGCTTTTGTAAGCCAGACAAAGTGGTGCGAGCTCGCGCAACTCCTGTACCCTCCACTGTTCTTACAGTATAGGAAGCTCCACCAGGGCCACTTGCACTCAAAATTGTGCTATTACTGTTTAACTGGAAAAAATATATATAGGAAATTAAAAATAAATACCACTTACTTACTTTTACCAAAATTATTATAGTTGTAAAGTTAATAATATTTTGACTAGTCGTGGCGAAGAGGCACAAAGTGTGACTGTGAACGCGACCGGTTTTGGATTCGATTTCCACTCGAGGAAATGAAATACTGATGTAATGAAATATAATATATCTTTTTTCTTCGCTTTGGTGTCGAGGTAAAACGCGTTAAGTTTTGCCACTCAACACGCAACGCCTCCAGAATATGGCGGAAAATGGGTATTGGTGTGTCTTAGCATTAGGTAAACCCTAGGTAAACCACTAGGTAATAAAAGAACATTTTTTTCACCAAGCACCGCTGGATCGGTACTCTTACCTATTTAAGAGGACAGTACCTCCATTAACTATTATATGGTACTAATAAAATAACAATAGCTTTATTTAGACACTTAATGTCTAAATAAAGTATAATTTTTATAAGAAAAACAATGTTTAACTTAGAAGAATGGTTAGGTAGAACTTACTTCTTGAAACCCCACATAGTATCCTAAAATGTTCCCATTCCAGAGATCTCGCTGCGGTGGATCCCAAGTGACTGTTAACTCGGTTGAACTTTTAGCTTCGACCCGCACATCTAGAGGTGGGCCACTCGGTACTAAAATTTACATAAAACTTATTTAATACTGTGAAAAATATTGAAATATCAAAGTTACTATACGCGTGATGATTGTGGGTTCAAGGCTTAGTCGGGATAATGAATTATTTAATATTTTCGTTTCCTCGCTCTGGTAACAAGACAACTCGGCGTTGAGTTCTATCAGTCAACACGCAATGTCTCGAAAAATTCGGCGGAAAATGGGGAACGGAGTGCCTCAACACTAGCTTCCTTATGACCCTGTTATATACGGGATAATAGTGGATAGCGTGAAACTAAAAGAAAAAGAAAAATAAAAGAAAAAGAAAGAAACACGAAATATTGAAGGAAACTTGCTAAAATACAATAGTGAAAATTGCAAGTAAAACGGTTATTCTATTTCTGATATTAGCGTTAGTTTGATCACGCGCAGACAACAATTTAAAAAATCAATTTCAGTTCTATTACGTTATTAAAACTAATATTTTTTAATGTACAGACACCGATCCGTTACGATATTATTATCATATAGATTGCGCGCGTAGACTAACGTTAACTATACGTAATTTAATTTCCTGTCGTTCATTTGAAATTTAAACAATCGAGCCAGAGTATTTGGTTTACCAAACTTAATGCCGCTAAATTCAACCTGTCGGTTACTCTTGTTTGGAGTTACAATCAAACTCTGTCAACAGGCTGTTCAAGTTACCTTCTTCAGTAGTAGTGACTTGCACTAGCTGACTGGGTTCGCTTTGACCGAGACGGTTTTCGGCAATTATACGCAAATGATATGATGTGGCTGGTTGGAGATTTTGAACACTAGCCGATGTTACACTGCCAGGTACGATTACTTTTTGCGGTGTTGTAGGCCATGGCTCTGAAACGTTATTTAGGATAATTTATATTATGTCATTTAATTCTTTATTCATTGTTTTAATAAAATAATCTACGTTACCTGGTGCTTCCTTGTATTGTACAATGTAGTTGATTATAGGACTATTCCCAGCATAGGGTTGAGTCCAAGATATTTGGATAGATCGTGATTGTTGGTCTATGATCCTTATGTTTTTTGGCATTTCTGGAACCTAAATAGTGTCATAAAGTTAATATTAATTATTGTAATAAATATCAAAAATTATGTTAGTAAAATATGAGGTTAATATTTTTACCTCTTGGACTACTAAGTGTATTAACATTTCGTCTTGGCCATAAGCGTTTGAGGCTCGACATGTCAAGGCTCCAGTGTCTTGTCGATATGTCTGAAGTATACTCAGTTCAGATACCAGTCCGTCATCTAATACTTGCTCTCGTATTGTATATCTAAGGATTTGGTTAAATAATATTGTTATATATTTTTTAAAACTACAAAAGGTTTATTTATTTGCTTAAAACTGTAATTATAAGAACGACACAGTTTTTTTCGTTTGTGGATTCTATGCCTTTCGAGGGAATGAATCAATGCGAGAAGATAAAAAAATAGATACCTCTGATCCAAATGATGAGCAATTGTATGATGATGAGGGCTGCGCCAGCTTACTTCGAGGGGTGCGTCACCTGATGCAGCACATTGTAAATGCGCTGCTTCACCAGCAGTTACTTGTACGGTCTTACTCTTCATTGGGAATCGAGCAGGCGCTGTAAACAATATTTAATAAAAATATCCTTGGATATAGAACGACAAAGAGGGTTAAAAAACATATTTAAACTCTGCTTAGTTAAATGTACCACTGATATTTAAGTTCACGAGAGCACTGGTAGGATAGACAGAATAAAATTGTTAGAATACGATTGGCCCGAGAGCTAAAATGTTTACAAACTGCCCGGAACGTGACCGAATCGAGGTTCGAACTAAGGAAACTATACGAGTGCCAAAGCACCTACAAACTTGTTAGTTTTGCATAAATCGAACTCATGATTTACTTTGGGCTCCGAATAATCTTTGTCAATATTGACGGTAAGATTTGTTTTGTTCCTTTTTGGGACGTGGGAAAATTTTGTAATTTGCAAGGTTATTGAGATTGCCTTGAAGTTTACGTAAAATGCCAATTTCTTCAAATATATTTAAATTAATACACTTTCTGTGTACTGTATATCAGTATACTGTACTTTTATTAAATAAAAATATTAATTATAAGATAATCCATGATGTGATTCAATATAACAAATATATTAACACTGTAATTTAATTTAGCCCTCGTTCACATTGTTGTTATTTGATCATCTCTATAATCGTCAACAAAGGACGGGACAACCAAACACGAAACCTTCACCCCCAAAACTAACGTAATCAGAGTGCGATAAATTGGTAACATATAGAGTTTTAGACAGTTTGCCGAACGTCAACGTTGTAATGGATAGAGATATATTTGCCCCACAAAAGCCAATATCGTCGAATACAAACACGTACACGAAGTTATTCTAGTGGAAGCCAACTGTCTCGTTTTCCAATAAAGAGGAGACGTATTGCGACGTACGGCCATTGAGTTTTCTGCATAGACGCGCACGCCTTCCGCCGATCACTTTTGAGCCATTTCTTTGTTGCTTTTCTGGTTTGTGTCTAATTATCTTATAGCACACATTACGTGATAGATGTGATTGTTATATATTATACTGTTGAATATTATAGAATATAGAGTATAGGTAAAACAAAGTAAACGTCAGTCAGATCAGTCGTAGCGCAGGGATACAAGCGTGTGACTGTGAACGCGACAGGTTGTGGATTCGATAACCACTTGAGGAATTAAATATTTCATATTTTATTACTTCGCTCTGGTGCCGAGGCGCGGCGTTGATTTTCGCCACTCAACACGCAATGCCTCCAGAATTCGGTGGAAAACAAGTAACAGAGTGTCTTAATACTAGGTTCCCTAAGCCTACCCTGTATGCGAGACGCAGCGTCGGTTTTACATTATTTCTGTATTATAGCAAAGCAAAACATAAGACACGTAAGTCAGTGCTCTTGAAACACAATTTGACAAATTCATATAACTTATTATTATAATGACGAAGAAATGAAATAAAAATAACTTGTGATTATAAGTTTCACTGAATTTATTCAAATTAATTTTAAAGTTCAACATTTATGATGCTATTTAAGCGTTATTACATAGAGACTGATAAAATCACGGTCGTTATCAATACACATAGGTAATTAATGTATTCTATACAAAACTTTCTTTTTATTTTTTTTGCAATTTGAAAATTGTTTGCGATTTTAATCTATACATTTTATCCCAGGCAATATTAATTCTAAAAGTCAATATAGCAGTAATGGTAGAAAAGAATTTTCATTTTAAGCATCGCGTGTCCGACGTCATAGAGCCAAGTATCGGTACATTCCATTGGTATTTATAGAATATCTATAAGACGACCGCATTTCTTAATGCCTTTGAATTTTTCTTTCCTTAATATATATCGAATTATTTTTTTTTATGATAAAAATAATTATATCATTGAGTTCCGTGTTGAGTGGCGGAAATGAACGCCGCGCTTTGCCTCTACAAATACCAGAGCGAAAAAATTAAAATATAAATAAATATTTTATTTCCTCGAGTGGGGATGGAATCCACAACTTTTCGATTTTACAGTCACACTTTGTGCCCCTGCGCCACGATTCGCCTGAATAATATTATCGTGGTTTCTTAATTACTAAAACGTAGAACTAGATACGCTTTTATATATAAAAATGACTTACCGTTAACCTTCAGAAATATAAGTTTACTAAGCCCTGCCCCTATGTCGTTACGGGCCTCGCAAAGGTAGTGGCCTTCGCTGTCTTTCGCTACACGTTCGAAAACGAGGGACCCGTTCTCCAAAACCCTAGAGCTGCCTTCAAACATGAAGTCCTTGTATTCTCCAGGAGTGTTACCTGGATTACAATTATATCTATAGTTGTGAATTTTACATAATAAAACATAATATATGAAATGTAAATAAATATTCACAATAAGATTTTTATTTATTTATTTTGAGTTATTTAAATATTTAAGTAATGTATCAATTAAATAATAAGGTCAAAAAAAAAACTTACCAACAGCTTTTTTCCATGTTATATTAGGTTTGGGATACCCATCAGCTTGACATTGAAGAGTTACATCTTGTCCCGCAGCAACGGCCACATCACTGGGTTCCAATCTCCATCGAGGAGGCACTGTCATAAAAAATATTATACATCATACAATAGTAAGTTTCGATTTTATTTCACCGTGGCCGTCTAGGCGCCGTGATACAAGCGATGGTTGTGGATTGGATTCCCACTTGGAGAAATTAGTTATTATTTATTAATATTTTCCTTTCTCCGCTCCAGTACCAAGCCGAAGGTAGAGTTTCAACCTTCGGCTGAGTTTCACCACTTAACACGCAATGCTTCGAAAAATCTGTGGAAATTGAGGAATTAAATCTCGTAATAATAGGTTCCCTTTACGTACCCTGCCACATACAGGAAACAGATTAAAACAAAGTTAGTAGATAGTTCAATAATTTAAAAATATTTACATACCGTTAACTGTCAACGGCACAGTGAACCGTTCAGAACCGGCGACATTCGAGGCTATGCATGTATAGTTTCCACTGTGCAACGACGTAATATGCTCTATAACTAAAGAAGCACTGTATTCATCCATCCTTCTAGTTATAATACCGCTAGGGGCATACGGCGATGACGTCACAGGCTGCCCATTTTTCTCCCATCGGAATGCAATCGGCAAATCGCCCTCCAATATCTGACAGGAAATGGCCGCTCTCATACCCTCCCTTAATAAATTCGTCAGAGGCTGAATTGGCAATATCTTCGGTTGAACTGAAAACATGAAATATATCAGCTGACCGAGTAGCAACCTTAATGTTAGTTTCTAATTAATTTCTTACATAAATTTCTTTTTCTTTACTTTGTTTGGAAATTTTTAGTACCATCTTTTAGCTTTTACTTTTACTCTTGGGGTAAGAGAAATTTTATATATTTTTTTTATTTTATTAGCCTATTAACCGAGAATTCAAAGCCCTGTGGGTATTAAAAAATGGTGAACATGCTAAATTTTATGAATTACTGATGAGTAATATCATCCTTCGTGGATTTGTGATTTTATGAATATTTAAATCTTGTTGTAGTAAATGAGATGTTTTTACCGTAATTTGGACTTAACACCTAATTAAAAAAGGGAGAAAAATTGTACTAATTTTGTTATAATAGCATACTTAAAAAATATATATAAATCGAAGTATTATTTATAGTATCGTCGAGTTAAAGTGTAAACCTGCCAAATCCGTTTTTTATCGTCTTCTCATACATTTTTATACTATTTATTTGAAAGTGTAAAAAAATTCAATAACGACCTTTATTTTATTTTATTTAATAGAAAATACAAAAATCTGTATAAAGTAAAAGCGTTTTGATAATATATGTAAACTCATAATTTATTAAAAACATTAATTGTCTGTGTTGAGAATTTGTTTGGTAGACAGGTAGGGTATTTACACGACGCTAAGCCGACGATATGCTACATTAAAAGCTAACTATATTTTATAATATAAAGTATATTACAACGATACTTTACATATATAGAGAATATATCGCGTCACTTAGAACTGATATGTAATATATTCAGACAAAAGCGCAAATTCTTACTTTCCATATATATATATTTAGTCAAACATATATTATTTACAGAATGTTAAAATAGGGATCGTAAAAACAAACATGGCGTCTGCGGGTGACGTCTCTTAGGTTTAATTAACGATAATTACCTAACCAACATTTGCCCACTCGGCTTTCACTGTAAGTTTGCTACATTCATTAACATATCATAAATTATATTAGGTGTTTAAATAACTCTTTTAATGGAAAATATTGTTTTATTTTAAAGTAAAGGATTAAACAAAGAATCAGTATATTTTAAAACTATACTAATAAATTAAAACAGCCATTGCCATTACAGTTTTTTTTAATAACATCGAAAAAAAAAAGTTAAAAGCAAAATACAAAATACCTAAAAAGGAACTTAAAATAAAACAAAAAAGTATGTTTTAAAGGCAGTGGATGAAAAAAACTTAAGATCAAAAACTAAAAATACCTAATCAATACTTCTTTTTTTTTTTTTTAAAAACTTACATGCGTTCAAATTTCTGACATATCTTTGTCAAATAATATATAAAAAAAAAAATCCAACATACAAAATTACAAAAAAAGAAACTTATTTTATAAAAAAAATCTTCTATTTTACCTAATATCTGCACTTCCACGTCTCTTCTTGCAACATGTCGCTGTCTGTTCGAGGCTTGGCAGGTGTAGGTACCGGCGTCTTCGCCGCGTTGCGTTTGCTCTACTATTAGGGTGCCATTGGGAAATACCTTCTGCCGTCGATTTAACGGTAAGGATTGGCCGTCTGTTGATATATAATAGAAATTATAATGTTGTTTCAGTATTATCATTAGAATTAAATTTTACTTTACGTTATATAAAGATTCTATATTTTCCAGTTTCACTCGGTATCCCGCATGAAGCAGTGGAGCAGAGAGTGAGCCTTGTGCTAACAACTTCCGCTCTCATTGTGTGGCGGAACACAACGCCGCACTTTGCCTCGACACCAGAGCGAAGAAATTGAAATATTAAATATTTTATTTACTCGAATGAGAATCAAATCCACAACCTGTTGTGTTTAGACACAAGCTTGTGCCCATGTCCCACAACAAGCTTCAAAAAAGTTCATATAATTACAAATATTTTCACTATATAAATGTGTATACATAGATATATATGTTTCGTAATAAAACTAAATAGCAGGTTCACATGAAAACAACAAATAACATATTTAAAAATTACGAATAAAGTTAAATGAAAAATTCCTACCATTTGTTGGAGTTGTAGAAGTTATGTTGAAATATGACGCGCTATTTGGCCAGCTTTCGTAAATAATAAGTTGTGTTTAACTTTTTATATTAAAAAACTGGAAAAGGTCAGACAGGAATAAAACTCTGTATGAAACTTTATTAGTTACTTTTTTGTCGCTTTGACAGATCGGAGTATTATTTTTCTACTTAATATAAATGTAGTTGTGTTATGTTCCGTTTATTTAGATGTTTTTTTAACACAATGTAGAGTTAAAACCTAGCAATTTACCGATTTCGTTCAATTGGACCTATCTCAATTGCGCCATTACAACCTATGTGCTATGTAGTAAGTATATATTTTTTTCAGTTTCACACTGCATCCCGCAGTTCTGGTACCCGCGGGATGCAGCGTAAAGCTGCAGAAAACCTAATGTTAAGACATTCTGCTTCCCACTGTCGGTCGAATTCTGAAGGCATTTCTTGTAACGTGGCGAAAATTTACCACAACACAATAGCGAAGAAATGAAAATATTAAATATTTCATTTGCTCGAGTGGGAACCGAACCCACACCTTATCGTGTGTACAGTCATGCACTTCTACCTCTACACTCTACTGGCCTCAAATACCATAATAATAGCAAATCTAGTTGCAAACATCCAGAAAAATAATAAAAACCATTTAAAGGCTTCGTACTAATGAGATATCTATGAAAAGATAAGATCGTTGTTGACAAGGGTCACAGAGGAAAAGGAAAATTACGTGGGAGTGACCGGCGAGTCTTAATTTGATCTTACCCAGTAATTTTGTTAAACGGGCTACGGATTTTACTGTCTGATATTTTCTTTATATGTTTCTTTGATCTGAGTGAGGAAAAAGTGTTGTACAACGAAAATAGATCAAGTTTAGCGAGGTTTTACGCTGTAAGTGATTTTTATACTGAATACCTTCAACTTATTTAAGATTTATATTGGATTTTGCTTAGAGTAAATTGTGACCAAAATTTACAGTATTTATAGACGACGGAAGAGAGGAGACGCCCTACGACATAGTCTTACAAAAAAGTGTAAAAGTTAATATGAATCTGGGGCGTCGTTGGGTCACAATAACGTTGTCACATTTTATCTTGAAAATGTCAACAATCTTGCTCTGGAATACTGACGTCATAGAGACTTTCGGACCATTCTTTGTGTATTTTCGCCTTCGCGTACTCGCCCTAGTTTCCTTAACGACCTGTTGCCAAGAGAAAGTTGCTCCGTCTCCCCTGAGTTTAATACGATACTCTTGCATTAAAGTGTCCTTTCTGGCGGTTGGTTAAATCTGAAATATATTTGATTTCCTCCCCACTGTGGAATTTATTCTACGCCCTGTTTGATTTTCCGATTGGAACATGGATTTAGTAGGACGTCAGGCTTATGTTGCTCTGTTTAAGACTCTGTTTAAACTGAGTGAATTGTATTTTAACTATGAAGTAGGGTACTGTAGGGTTGGAGGGTTGGGTACGACCTCCGTCACATTGAATGAAATATATCTTAATAGAACTGACAGAGGATGCGTTATATGTTTTCAGGCCATGGATGTTGCTAAAGGGCATGGTTTATTAATGTGTTTTTTGTATTGGTGATTAGCCTCAGTTATATATATATATATATATATATATATATATATATATATATATATATAT
>DWAP01002755.1:0-12957 GCA_018230625.1 Heliconius eleuchia | reverse complement strand
TAATTTTCTGTTTCTCTTCACAAAAATTTAATGATATTCCACGAATGTGGGTTATTTGGCTTGCGTAAACAGCAACAAGTAAATTTAATTAAGTTTCAGTGATGTAGTGTACAGCTTTGGTGCTTTTGTTATCGGAGTTTACCTTTAAAGGCAGATATCCGCGAGGCTGCGGGCCGCGGGGGCTGCGGACCGCGGGCCGGCGCCCGACGTTATTACGACATTGCCGCTTATGGCCTACGAACATCTGGAATCGTGAGCCACTTAATGTCAAACTGTTATGTGTACGTACTATGTGCGTATGTGTTATTGTTAGTGCTGTTCACATTAAAAAAAAAGTATACAATTGTTTTTAGCTTCACGCTGTAGCAGGGTAGGCCGAGGGAGGAAGAGGGAGTTCATCGTTTTAGGACACTCCATTCTCCATTTTCTACTGAATTTTGGATATATTGCGTGCTGAGTGGCGGAACTCAACGGCGCGTTTCTGAATCGACACGAAAAAATGAAAATATTAAATATTTAATTTTCTTGAGTGGGAATCGAACCCACAACCAATCGTGTTTAGAGTCAAACGCTTGTGGAACTTCTCCACGAATGGCCTACTAACTTGGTTAACTGTCTCCTAAAATTACTTATTAAATGATTATTTTACTGAAATTTTAAAAGTTTCGATCCAAATTTTTACGTTAATTTGTACGGTAAGGTAAATAATATAAAGAAATATATGGATAAATGTATTCTACAGAATGCGTCGAATTCAATTTCGTAAATTTTTATCCATATAATTTAAATTTATTTTAGAACTCTCATATGTTTTTTGTTTTTTAAAAATATTCAGTATTAACCAGAATTAACATCATACAAACATGAAACAACCCATCTTCAATAAAAGATTTAACCATTCAGTCAATCAACTGAGTAATATTTTACTATCTATTTGTATTTGATAGATCTATATAAATCTAACATCCAAATAATTTTGTATTACTATTTCGGTACTATACGCTACAAGGAAAAGAAATAAAAAAAGGAAAAACGCAATTTATAAATCGTGGTACAGCGTCACGAAGTGGATTGTAAAACCGACTGGTTGTGGATTCGAACCCCACTCGAGGAGATGAAATATTTACTTAAATTTATACTTCCATTTATTCGCTATGCCTCCAGAGTTTGGCAAAAAGTGGGCGTAAAGCTGATTTTTAAATCAACCAAACAGACAGAGTAAGTTTGAGAATCATAGAAAATATATATTATTGACAGCGATAACTTTGATCGCACACGCCATATTTACGATCAGTTATTATTAGTGGATATTAATTAAAATGCCTTCAATACCTACCTACTTTTGTGTAGGTATAGGTACGTACGAGCTACGTGCATTACTAGTTTTGCACGAATGGAATATTTTGAACTACAATGCGATATTTGTCTACTGATATTATTAATATCAAGTTTTAAATAAAATATAGGTTAAGTTTTAAATAAAATATAGGTCTTTAAGTTATAAAAATTTAATAAATGAAACAAGTGAAGAGTTTTTATAGATTAAAATTGAATTTATTTATTTATTTGAGTAACCAACTACAAAGGATAAAGAAGTTACATAGTAAATAGCTTGATTGTCTTGAACCTTGTTTGAACCTTGTTGATTCGCTGTACGAAGATCCAGTGATTGCTGTAAGGATCGTTTTATAGCTCAACACTCTAAATTATTTTAGTAAAAGTAGAGTTAAATGGAATAAAAGTAAACATCGTACAAACAACTGTGAACATAAGCAAATAAAGATTATAAATTATTACAGCATAATATACGGAATAGCTATTATACCTAAATTACCTTAAATTAAAGTAATATTTCATATTTAAAAATTCTATATCATCATAGCCTAGCGTGTGTAGCTATTTGTGTGTCTAGTATTTTTTTGTTTTAATATAGTTAAGTTAGATACATTGGATTCTGCTATCGAAAAAGAATTGTCTCTTATGGATGGAAAATAAAAACGCTACAGCTGCGTAAACATAACATACCTTTTCATTATATATTATCAATTTTATTTTAATATTTTGAAATGAATACTAGGTAATATTGATAAAATGCTTTTCTTTATTTTTAGTTTCATTCTGTAGCCCGTGCACAGCAGGGTTGTTAAAGGGATAAATAAACTGCTAACCCTTAGACATCCGCCTTCTAAGCAAACAAAAGAGCATTATAGAATTTATGTTTACATAAATACTATTTAAATTTATATAACTTATAGATTATTTATTCATATATTTCAGACTACATGAGATAATAACTTAGTGTGAGAACGTTTTTCTTGACTAAGTCAGAACTAGGTTTTCTCGTCACTTTAGTGTCAAGTTAAACATGGCATTTTTATAAACGCTACAAGGTTAGTGTATCGGTATCTAACCGATAGATCATAAGCAAGATTTAATTCATCATTTTGCTTTAAGTACAAAATTAAATTAAATCAAATTGAATCAGCTTCACAGCAAGGTAGGCAGAGGGAACCTAGTGTTAAGACACTCCGTTCCCCACTTTCTTTGTTGAGTGGCAGAAGTCAACGCCGCTTTTTTCTCTTGCTCTTTTTTTTGCTCGACACCAGAGCGAAGAAATGACAATATAAATTAAAATAAATATTTCATCTCCTCGAATGGGAATCGAACCCACAACCGATCGGTTTAACAGTCACACTTTGTGCCTTTCAGTACAAAACAAGCCTTATTTGAACCGAGAAAAGGGATTGAAACATCTCGTTAGCGCCTCTGCCACGACCCACCAGAACGGCCCAGACATTTAGTAAAGAAGAAAATGACGAAGAAGAAGATTTAAGTACGAATCGTTGCTTTGCTTTGAAGATCTAATTGATTTATTGACTGTGGCCTACTTATAAGCTCTCATTCCTTTTTTGTTTAAATTGTTTGAGTTTACTAATATTAATTGATATTGTTATAAATAATGAAAAAATATTGTTACCCAATTCGCAGAATGTCTAAATGGGTGGCATTTTAAGAACCTGGTGATATTGTAACTTTTTTAGCGTTACGCTATATCCCGCATACAGCGCACACTGCGCTTTGCCACAAAGCAAAGAAAATGGTTTTTTTTAAATTTTATTTAATTTCTTCGACTAGGGATCGAGCCCACAACTCATCGCGCCTACATTTACACTCTTGTGCCTCTGCACCACGACTGGCGTCAATGTTGTAACTTGTACCTAATGTATTTTTGGATTCTCCAAAGAAAATTAATTAAACAATAGCAACTATGCTTTGATTCAAATAATCATACGAAATGAAAACAGTGCCTTGTAAAAATTATAAGTAAACGAGACGTTAGCCGAAGCTTAAAATATTTTATTAAAATAACTTTTATGTTTATAATATGATTCTAGATGCATTTCGAGTGTTACCACACAGACGTGAGGCACACATTCGGCCTGTTATGACGACACGAGGTATTTCAGGCGATCGGCCGCGCTGTAAATAGCACCGCCATATGCTCACGCTGCTTCCTCTCTTGATAGATTAAAAAACATAAACGTTTCTTACTTCATAGGTGCTGCAGATGTTATATGAAAATTTATTATTTTATATCTTTAGAAATAAAACGTTTATATCGTCAAAAATAAATGCTTAAACTGGATATTTTATTTTTTTAACATTACAATGCATTTCTGGATTAAACGACTCATCAGTTATTAATGAATCATTTATCACACATAATATAGGCATACTTGTGTGTGTATATGACGAATTGTGTTCTGAATATTTCAACTTTTCTGCATAAATTTGTATGTATACCTGATTAAAATATAATATTCCTTGTTACTAACTAATAATGTCTGTGGAATTCGGCGGAAAATGGGGAACAGAGTGACTTAACTTTAGATTCCCTCTGCCCACCCTGCTGTGTGCGCGATACAGCGTGTCTAACTAAGAAAGTGTAAATACGCTCCTCACCCACTTCTTCGACGTCCGCAGCGGATTCTGGATCCCAACGATCCAATTACTGTCGCAAACGCCCAATATATAGGCAGGATATACTCCCCAGATTCACGACCCGGCCAGTCCTGAGAGGAGTCCGCGCGACGGGGCCTAACGGTCGAAATCCCCTCTAATTAGCGTACGCGGGGCATTCCCCTACGATCGCCAACCCTTCACGAGCGTCCATCAAACCTAGTACTTTTTCTTCAGGGGCGAGCTACTCTCATCCCTCCCCTCCCGGTGACGCTGTCAAGAGCAGTCAGTCAGGTCAACAAAAGAAAATCATAATGCCACACCTGAAAATGAATCGGAATTCAAAGATAATTTAAAAGCTACAAAATTAATCTAAGTGACACAATTTTCAACCTGAGCCTGATAATAAAAAATAATTAGTAATAATTATACATATTGATAATGAAACTGCATAGAAATTTAATTGAAAATTTTATTTCAAATTATTTTAATTGTTTTTATGGTTTATTATTAAGCTTCCTACGGGAATATTATCCATCAACTCGTCTTGTTACCCGTTTCAGAGAAAAAATGTATAGTAGGTATGTAAGTTTAATATTAAAAGATGCATTTGATGTTAAGAGTTTTTTTTTATATTTACCTTCATTTATTACTTAATATATTTTCTTTTTAATTAATTTACTTTACTTCAGTTTAAATTTGATGAACACGATCAGTTGTTTACATTCCTAAAAGGTCGTTTTCCTTATATGGCAATGTATGGGCACAAATGAGTCACACATTGTACGCTTTCATCTTAAACGTGATTCATTTGAATGTTTCCGTAACGAATATTTACAACAGTTACATTCACAGATACATTCCTAAAAGAAAAATCCAGTTAGTTTCTTTGTAATACTGCAATTTTTATTCCATACGTGATTTCGTTCAATTATGTCGCAATCTCTTTATTTTATTGGTGGAAATCAATTATCGTAACGTTTTTGAGGAAATCGGACCTAACACGGAGAAATTGATACCTGCTATCATATTATGCATAACTTAAGAAATAAACTGTCACTTAAAATTCAGTTTCAAGCTGTACCCCGCACACAGCCGAGTAGACAGAGGGAATTTAGTGTTAAGACACTCCGTTGCCCATTTTTCACCGAAGCGGAAATCGCGGACATCAGAGCAAGAAATAAAAATATAAACTTAAATAGATATTTTATTTCTTCGAGTGGGATCGAACCGACAACCGCTTTTACAGCCACACAATGTGCCCCTGCGCCGCGAACGGCCTCAAATTTATACTTAATTTACATTAAAATTTATGTCGCATTGCTCTTTAAATTTTAATACTTAAGAGTTGATATATTTTATTCAGCGTCGAAATCAAAACTACTCCTCTACCAACAAATTTGACAACTTTTAGCTTCACATGCTATCCGCCACGCAACAGAGAAGATAGAGGGAACCTAGTAGATAGGGAGACATTGTTTATTGAGTGGCAGAACCCAAAGCCGCGCTTTGCGTTGACACTATAGCGAAGAAATGAAAATACTAAATATAATATTTCCTCCAGTAGTAATCGAACCCACAACCTGCCGCGTTTACACTCACACGTTCGCCCCCCGGCGCCTCGGTTGTCCTCTTATAAAATTAACATTTTAAATTGCTCGATAAATACTTATCATACAAAAGTGAAATTTATTTGTGGGGCAGGCAATCTTTACGATGGCAGCATGCAGAGAGAGCAGCGTTTCCAATAGGTGTAGCGAACACGTCACAACCAGGTTACGCCATATACGCCATATACTGAGGTCGCGAATACTGACCTAAGTGACAGGCCGTGTGTCGTGGAAAAGTATTTTTGTAAATTATAAAATGAATTTTTAACTATTTTAATGAGGTTTCGTGCCCCAGGGGCACAAGGATGTGACTGAAACGCGACGGTTTTGGGTTCGATCCCCATCAGGGGAATTGATTATTATTTCTTCTTAATATTTTTATTTCTCGAAAAAATCGGCGGAAAGTGGAGAACGGAGTGTCTTATCACTAAGTTCCCTCTGAATACCCTGTTGTGTGTGGGATACAGCTGATTTTTTTTTTCATTTTAACTATTGGTTTTTGTTTTCTGTCTTTCAGGTATAACAAGGTAGGTTCTAAGAGGGAGGGTTCTAATTAAATTTCCTACGTATTTTCGAGACTTCTCTAATTTCTTAGCGAATAAGCGTTTACAGGTAAACGCTGCTTCATATGTTTATTTGATGAATAGGAATTGTGTCTTTGGACTTAAAATAAAATTGTAGATTTATTAACTTTGAAACATATAAAAATAAATTTATTATTAATTTCATTACACACACAACACTATTTAGTAGTTTTCCTTGACTAGTTGAGAAACAGAAATTTTGTGTATTTGAAATTAACCCAAATTCCTTCATTATAATATTGTAAATACATAATTTAACCGCGGCGGTAACAAATGCAATTAATTTAAAATAAATAAATCAGCTTCACGCTGTATCCCGCTCACAGCAGGGTAGGTAGAGGGAACCTAGTGTTAAGACACTCCGTTCCCCACTTTTCGGTCGGTTTTACAGTCACACTTTATGCCCCTGCGCCGCGACTGTCCTCATTACTACTGATTTATCTTAGTTTCGTGTAATGTATCTGCAAAAGCTATAAAATGAAAGGATAGAAGTCGTCTTTAAACGTATAAATCGTCTAATCTGAAACAACAAAGGCAATGGCAAGTGGTGACATGCACAGCAACAGGCAAGGTCACGTAAGGCGCCATAAGTGACATCTGGGTCAGCTATTTACCTTAACTCGAGTACGTCTGGTGACTCATCTTATCAAGTAACGTTGAAATTCAATGAAACTCATTTATTTTTGTGGTAATTCTTGTATTATATTTAATCGAATATTAGTATTATGGATGTACGTCAACTTTTTTTCGCTCTCAGAATAATTAATAAATGATTTATATATAATTTAATGATGTCAAGTCAATGGATTATCTTCTGCCTATGACACGAATGACACATTACAGTTAGGGCCTTTTAAGCTTGTTTTCATTTCACGTTTTAACTCGCATATGGCAGAGTGGGCAGAGGGAACCTGCAAACCTAATGTTGACATTCCGTTTTGTATTAAGTCCACTTTTCTTGAGGCATTGCATGTTGAGTGGCGGAACTCAATGCAGCAACGCGTTTGCCCCATTGCAGTGAGGAATTGAAAATATTAAATAATTCATTCTCTTGAGTGGTAATCCAAACCACAACCGCCACGTTTACTGATGCACGTTTGTGCCCTTGCGCCACCACGTCCTCTAAGAATGCCAGTTATAATGGTGATTACATGATATCTGTTGGCTTGGGCCCTTAATCTGGCCAAATAACAAATTATTTATGTATTTGAGTTTTTTCAATTTTATATTCTTCTACAAAGAAGAAATAAAAGAGGCTGGAGCATATAGCGCTCTCTATTCTCTGGCTATCCTGCTAGGGAAGACTAAAACGTAAAGCTGAAACGTCTTACTTAAAATAATTATTATATAGATCACTATAAAATAGACAGAGGGATAGATAAATGTAAATAATAAAATAGAGAATAAAAAAGTTTTTGTAAGCTAGGGGTGAAAGCTGTGATTTATTAAGTTTCTTCTAGTTATAGGTAAAATAAATAAAAGAAGGTAATAAAGTAGTAGGAAATAATGTCTGTAGGAAACCACAATTTTTTTATTTTATTATGTTGAACTTTTAGTATAAGTAAGTATATATGTACCGTGCAACAAAAATGTAGTCTAGGCTGTATTTTGCATATTTCAAATATTTTCTGGTCAGTAGGTCGTTAAAGAGAAGGGCAAAATACGACGGCATCTCGTAGCTTATGTCGGAGCGATTATCATAGCTTGTTCTGGTATGATAACTGTCTCGTCACTGCGAATAACTTTTGTAAATTACGAGCGTTTCACTGGACCCTAGGTAAGGCATCGGAAGTGAAAAGTCGCTTTTTTTATTTCGCGTTTTTTAACTAAGAAGAAGGGTCGTTTTAAAAAAATGAAAAAAAATGTTCTGTATGCTTTTTGTTTGTTTAATGTGTTTTTAATTGATAACTACTCTTATTAATAGTACAAAATAGGCAATAAAAGAAATTTGTAATTTTTCACTTTCGATGGTTTTACCAAGGGACTGTCGCTTTATTTGTGAACGAAAAATGGATGCGATATCTCTCTAATCTAATTTTAGCGAAAAAATGGCTTTTGAACTTACAGCTTTTTTGAACATTTTATGCTATATCTGTTATTAACCCATGTAATTCGGTTATTCAATTTAAAAAATATCAAAAAATCTATATAAGCTAATACAACGATTTATTACGATAAAATTTCCGTACGGAAATATCAATAATAAAGAAAACATAGATAATTAATAAAAAAATATAAATTAATTACTTGAGGCCAGTCGTGGCGCAGGGTCACAAGCATAAAATACTTTACGTAACGTACTTATAGAGTATGGGTTAAGGCCCTTACGGGCATAACAAGACTGGTTGTGGGTTCAACACCCAAAATATTAAATTAGATATTTAATATTTTCATTTTATTTTTCTGGTGTCGAGGTAAAGCGCGGCGTTGAGTACTGCCACTCAACACATAATGCCTCCACAAATCGACTGAAAATAGGAAACGAAGTGTCTGAACACTAGATTCTCTCTGCCTACTGTGCTGTGTACGGGATACAGCGTGAAACCGAGGAAAGAGAGTTTTTATCTAAAAAAACCAAGAGGCTGACGTGAGTATTCTCGGAGCGGGGCTCCATCTCCTTTCGCGGCGGTAAGGCGACACCGAGCGGGCCGGCGCGCCGCACGCCAGTCGCACCACAGCACGCGTCGACTCGACATGTAAGTACAACCCTAGCCAGCCTACCTATACAGTGTTACAGTGATAAGTGGAATTTTGTATTAAGGTGCTTCTTTTTGTTTTGTCTGGTAAGTCACTTTTTTATGTTTAAATGGAATAAGTTTTTGGAATTTAACGGTGATGTCGTATTTTTGAGAGTTTCAAAATTTTATTGTTTTTTTGTAGAGTACCTTGTTAAAATCGCGATTTATATTTAATTTAATATATTTTTATGTGTATTATAGCTATAAAAAAAGTATTGCGCGTATGAGATAGTAAAGGTGCACGTCATTTATCAGTTAAACTAGATGAGAAAAGTTCAAACAGAGTTTATCCAGCTGCTTTCTTGTATCTATTTTTAAATTATCGCGGTGCTCGGTTTCATATGTAATAGCCAATAGCAACGATTCCTGTCGACATTTCCCGCGTTTTTGGCAATATGCCAGACCGTGACCAATGGCGAGAGAGCGCGGGACTCTGAAATACGCATGCGCTTAAAAGTTACGATTAAAAATATTGGAATGAAAAAAAAAATACAATTTGTAATTATTACTAAATAAGTTGGTAATATAATTTTTTATTCTTATAATTAATTACAATATTCGTACGTCATGTTTATGAAAGAATATATTTTTTTATTAATTCACTAATCTCACAAAAAAACAACTACCTATTATAACATTAACGTCACTTTGAATATGTTTGTGCAAACATGGTCATGACCTAATAATGTCAAAAGAAATAAAAAAACGCAAATACTTAAATATCTTCATATAATATTAAAATGTTAAATATCTTCATATAATAATAATAATAAAATATATAAAATTTAAGTAAATTCGTGAATTTCCGAACGCTACGTGGTGCTGTTGCTCTCCTATAGGATTGTCTTTGGAATCTGGGACGTGAACCAATATTAGAAATGAGTAAAGTGTATCCCACATTGTTTAATTATAAAGCTTTCGACATATTATGTTGTAAAATGTTAACGATGGACCTGTGCCAAATATTTAATGCTGCTATGCAATAAAATATACGTAGAATACATTTAGGACACGGCTTTTATAGTAAAGTAGGTATCAACCATCTAGGAGAAAAAAATATATGCTATATCAAATACATATCAATTAATAGTGATTGTAATAAAAAAACTTATAGATTTAAATTTAAATTCTTTTAAATAAAAAAACAATGGCCTCCAAAATACTTTACGTAACGTACTTATAGAGTATGGGTTAAGGCCCTTACGGGCATAACAAATTAACAACAACAAGTAAATAGAGGTTTTAATATTAAACATTAAGGTTATCTATCAACAACAGTGCCAAGTTGGCATCTGTATTTACCTTAGTAATAAGTCCTTGGAAGATTAGCATATTTATTAGGTACCCAAAAAAAGTGAAAAAATATTTAATTATCTTCTTCGTTGTTAGTTGTAGATTGAAAAAATTTAAAGTAATTAATTATAAAATATTTATTTTATATAATGAAAATGATATTTCTGTGTTCATTTCACAACCATAAAGTCAGATTCACAAACATAAAGTATGTATGTAGGTAGTATATCAAAAGCTTACAAAATTATAAGCGTGATTTTTTCAAATCGTTTAAAATGGTTACATAAAAAAACAGTTTCCTTAGTTCTGTTCTGTTCTGTTCTTTGCTTATGGCGTTCGTAATGTTCCAGTTGGGCGCTTATCATTTCGCCAATGTCAATTTTATGGTGATACTCGAAGGAGGTTGTACGATAAAAAATAGATAATGTAACACAATGAAAAATATACGTTATCTATAAAAAAAAAATTAAAATTAATACACATATAATATAGAGGCTTAGTAATAATAAATATATAATACAAAGATGTTATTTACCCTTGACAACCGTGTTTACACCCCCAAGGGTTATTTTCAATTTGATTTGTGATCGATATTATGCAGATTAAAATCAGAAATGTCAAAATTTTCGGCTGGTTTAATGATATCAGTAATGCAAAATAAAGACAATTTTCATATTTTTTTGTTACATTAACGCTGTTATAGATGATTGTTATGTTTAATGCAATCTCGGTAATCAGGAAGTACAAACAAGAAACATAATGTCTACATTAAGAATGCATAGAATGTTTATTTTAATTTAATTCTACTTAGAATTAATTGTCATTTACGTAGTTTTCTCTACATCCAACACATGACTGATAAACAAAATAAACATTTTCGGAGAATTTATCAACACAACAAAATTTTTAAATTACATTAAATGTCTGCTCACTATAATAATGAGACATACTTTATTCACATCACATATTAGACACATTTTGTAAATTGGAATTTCTTGCGAAATACGTTAAAAAAATCTTTTTTTTTAATGTTATTTTGGTTTGTAGCACAAAAAAAAATTAAGTCAGCAGTAACGTTGATGAATTTTATTGTATTAATAATTTTCATGACTTTAATAAAATAAACAAATAATTGATATAGTCATATATTATTCAGTAAGGAAATCGTTTTTTTTGTTTATTTCACGTAATTGATGTACGTTTTTGTGTTGTTCGTACATTATCTTCTTGTTACTATCAAAATTGTATGTTTGTTATATATGCGCGTGCGCAGGACGTGCTCCATAAGGTGTGTAGCAATATTTTATTGACAACATAATTAATATAACATTTCTGAGACCTTAATAATGTGTTCATTAAAGAAAACAACATGTTTACTTAATGGAGGTAATATTTTAGGCCAAGAAATTTACATTAATTATTAAAATTTGCAATAAAAATGTAATATTAATCAATAAAAGTTGTCATTTTGTAGATTTTGCGAGTATTATTCTAAAAAATAGAGTTAAAAATATGATTGATACTTAGTTATATAGATGAAGTATATGACTAAATATCTTGATTAACCAATCATACTTGTACCAGACATACTTGTATGCGGTTTAAATCTATTGGAGCGAGATTGTAATATCTATTTAGTATGAAATGTGTGTAGTTTCTATAAAATTCACATTTTTAACCTAATTAATTTAACGAGACCAAATCAAATTAATGAAATTACAAAGAAACATAAACGTGTAGTCCAGAGCCATGATAGAACATATAGAAAATAACTCGAGAGGTCGCGTGTATTTGAAGTCCAATAAAAATGTAAAAAATAAATTGTCCGAATATAATTTTTCATATTGTCCGAAGTGAGGTTAGGAACTATTGGGATAAAGGTCCATATGGGATAAGGATATAAAGTGCATTAAGAAAAATAATAAATTATATTATATTTATCGTATGACGTCAGTCGTAGCGCAGGGGCACAAGCGGAAGATTGTACTTAAACACGACAGATTGTGGGTTCGATCTTTACTCGAGGAAATGAAATTAAATATTAAATATGAGTTTGTTCTCTGGCTCTGGTGTGGTATCAAAGCGCAGTGTTAAGTTCCGCCATTATTACAATTATTCATGAACATTATAAAAAAATTATAATGAACATTATGAATAGCTTTCATAAAGCCGTAATAGCAGCTCAAAAGGTGGGAAACCCGCTTACTTGTATCTACTGTAGGCATAACTAAGGGCCGCAGGTATGTATGTTAGCATCTTGAGACCGGTCAGACGGACGGCACTCAGCGCTGCATTTTTGCAAGTTATAATTCACACAAAGGAATGTCTTACCATTGAATCACATTTCGTAAGTTCATTGATCGATTTAAAATAATTTTTAAGGTACATTATTATTCTTGTCACTCATGATGTCTTTTAGATGAAAAGATCTACTTTTCTAGAGCATTTGATACTTACATATTTTTTTTAATCTACATTCTGATTTAAAAAAAAAAACAACTTAAAACTCGAAATTGTGCACAAACTGTTTTTAATTTTGAATAATTTAATTAATTTATTTATGTTTTTAAACCTAATTTTCAACTAAAATATAGTGTATTGTACTTATTTAAAGCGAAGCTTTCTAAAATAGGCAGTAATTAGTCTCAGTTTAAGTTTCTCTCCTATTTAAATTGACAGCTAACCGATTAACTGTTGAATGCAACTCTCAACGCGAAGAGTGAATGCTAGCTAGCACTCATTCAATCCAGTGAAATTAAGCTAAAATAGTTA
>DWAP01002754.1:0-12963 GCA_018230625.1 Heliconius eleuchia | reverse complement strand
TCGAGGAGATAAAATATTTACTTAAATTTATATTTCCATTTCTTTGTTCTGGTGTCGAGGCAAATCGCGGCGTTCTGCCGCACGCAATGCCTCCAGAATACGGCAGAAAGTGGGGAACGGGGAACTGGGTTCCCTCTGCCTACCTTGCTGTGTGCGGGATACAGCGTGAAGCTGATTTTTTTTATTTTCTTATAAATATAAGTATTCTACTTCAAATATACACTTATTTTTTTATTTACATGCTATTTTTTGAGCGTTTTAATTGATTACGATGATTTAAAAACAAAATAAAAATAGGCCAAGTCCCTTTAGATAATCATCAGATTATGAGATAGCGCGTTTAGGAAATGAAGATGAGGTTTTTTCAGGTTCACTTAACATCCCCCTCAGAAAATCTGTCACGCTTATTTTTTTTTTTTTCATTTTTAACCCTTACGTACGACCACCTCCATCAAGAAACAATCTGACTAACATACTTAAATTATTAAGGATACGTAGGACATGGATGATAAAAATATTTGACGCGCTCGAGTATGTCCATGTCTTTTTTTTTAACATTTTTGAAAATCTATAGCTGCTCACTCCACCGATCAAACGATATATATTATATGGGATTGTTGTCTTGTTATCATCGAAGCTTCGCAACCCAAAAGGTCTCTAAGACGCTCGAGTAAATCCCGATTTAGCATCATCGGCTCTCGTACTATACGGAAGCGCACTTCATTAATTCCGTTCCCGTACACTATACGACAACCAAACTAAAATATGTATACGATTATATGCTTTATTGATGATGCATTAAGAACCATTGGAAAATAGCTAGGTATAATTTGTCTTAGAATACAGTAGCGAAACTGATGATTCCAACATTATACAATACAATGATTAAGCTTTAGTCATTAATAATTAAAACGTCCATGTGTACTCGTATAATGGACATCGTCTATGACATATCTAGAACAATTTAATAATAAACAGGCTTTTGTTATATTTCTTCAGCACGACAAGGAACGTCTTTACATAACATTTTGTTAATTAGAAAATACTTTGTAAATATTCTAGTACAGTTCTTATTTACTTAATATTCATAATATCTCTACAAATCCGATTTTGTCGTGGCGAAGTGAGATAGCGTCTGCCTGTAAATACAATGATTGTGGGTTCGTTTTTTATTTTCACTCTCTAGTAGACAAAATTCAAAAAAGTACCACACTCAAAACGCAAGTTCCAATATAAGGCAAAAAGCGGAGAACGGAGTGTCTTAACACTACATTCTCTGCATACCCTGCTATATGCGACATACGACGAAATATTCGCATGTCCTCTACCGACATTAGGCGGAGGACCAATTATTGAAAACGGGAAATAATAAATCACTTCGTTCTCTTTTTCATAATGAATGATTGCAGGTCTAGTTCATTATAGAAACTGGAAATATTTAAAACTATTCATACATATACTTCGAATTTAAAGAGAAAACCGACTTACGGAGTAAATGATATTCTAACAACATTATTATCATATGCATACTTAAGATAAAATTTTTAAACCGAATATCTAAAGACTGATACTTAGTTGTTTAGGCCATAAAAGAGATTTACTACGTGGAAATTAGTCAATAAGTATATTATTTTAGTCATTTAATCATACATTTAAATATATTTATATAATTTAAATTAAATTATTGGTAAACTATTTTATATTCCATCTTGTATATTTTATTAATATAATTTATTTTAACATGTATTTCGAAATAAATGAAAATACATTATTAAAATCAAGATTGTTGCAAGTTCTCCTAATTTTTTATTGATATGATTTTTATATCATAATACTAATTATAACTAATATTAATCTTTTTATATACTTTTGAATCTATAAAAATATCCTAAATTATAAAAAGCTAATTTTTAATATCGAAGTAAGTAAGCTTTAATAATATAGCCAACTTCTTATAAATAGAAACGACTACACTATTTCCCTGCAGGTTATCAAACCGAAAGCTTTATTTCTACTTAATATATAATAAAAAAACGTATACACTTGTAAAATTTATTTATTAATATATATATTTCTATATACATAATAAATACTATCAACATAAATTATGTTTATTTGACGCAATAATGGGACTACACGAAGTTTTCGAGTTGATAACTCACGTTTAGAAAGAAACGTAGGTGGTGATTTGAAGTAGGAACTTCAGGCAACGGACCTATTGAGTGCAATGTACCATAAGGGGTAATGTAGCGTAAACCTGTCTCTTCCCGTCTTAACCTTAGAAAAAATAAGTAAAGCAAAAGAAAACAGTAAGTATGCCTTTAAAGTACATACCTTACCGCAATACGTCTATCTCTACTAAGAAATAACAGCAATGAATTAAAGCACAATCTAACATTTTATGTATTAGATAAATAAGTAAGATTTAATAAAATCTAATTAGAAAATGAACAAACCGAAAAAGTCTTCCCAGGTCATAGAATGATCCGAATCAGCGTTTGCACCGTCCATCTTCAAAACACTATACTGTTAACTATACATTTTATAATCCAACAAAAGAAAAACAGAGATTTCACACTATTTCAACACTGCACTTCATTTTTATTTGTTGACAAACAAAAGAACATCGCGGCCGTAAATATGCAAGCGAAATACGCGACCGCACGGTCGACGGACGACTATTGAATGAAAAAGTTTCGGACTTCGACTTGCAGGCTGTACTCTCTGTTACTCCGTAGCTTGTACTCGTTACTCGCACCGTCCCTCCTTTGCACACTGAATGCATGAAATACTATACAAATATTTACGTTTACATAACAACAATCTTTAAGTTCAAATTACTAACGCTGGTTACGGAAAACAATGTAAAGGAAATATTATAATTACATGAAATCTTAGCAATTTTCTTTTATTGATGAAATACCTCATAGAACGAGAAAAAAACCTTTTATAATCTAGGATAAATAATTTTATAAGATGTTTGGTTGCGATCTAGATTAAAATTTAAGTTGTTAATGAATAGAAAAGAATTTTGTTTTCAATTTCAATTTTGGCGCAATTTTTTTTTTGCTACAGTCAACAGATTGCTGTTAACATTTTCTTGCACTGTTATAACAGTTCAAGAAAGTGTTACGGTTTTTGATTTTTTTTTATTAAGCACTGAGGATTTGCCAAATTACACTACTCGTGTTATTTTAATATTAGAAAAGTAATTTAATACGTATAATTTGGTCAAAATTAATAAAATGTATTAATATCAATAATCTTAAGATTTACTTTACTTTTCATATTACTAATATTTGTAAAATTTATCTCTTCTTATGTTTTATCTTATTTTATGTTTTATTTTATTATTTCGTGTTTATTATTATTTTATGTTATCTACAATTATTTTTCTGTTATATTTTTTTGGTATCTGGCAACAAAAATTAAAATGAAATTGATCGGTTGATTTCTAACAACATGGCGAATTCTCATTGATATCATCAGAAGTTGTTATGGAACCTCAAATTTATAGAAATTGGAGATAAAAAGTGTAGTAAATAAGCGCATAACATCACAATAAAGTGAAGTAATAAAGATTTACAAACTTAACGTAATTTATTAAAATAATACAGAAGTTTCTTTTTCGTCAAAACTTGTTTGGTAACATTTCTCATTTCATTTTCATTATATTTTAATACTATGTAATTGTAAATATGAGTAAACATTTGAAAAAGTATCGTGTCTTTGCCTATTTCATGTTATTGTTTGTTTTCAGAGTGCTGTATACATAATTACTGACAAAACTTACACTAAGATCAATGAACTTGTAAGCTGAGTTTATATTATTTATCATGCCACGGCGCGGACAAGAGGTAGATGTTCGATTTCCACCTAAGAAACTCAAGATTGCAGAAGTACCTCCTAGTTTAGACGTTAGTTTCTGTGACGATGAAGCCCTGCCACCAGGGATAATATTCACAGATGTTTTACAAAAGAAATGGCGAATTGGCAAGCCTATTGGTACATTTTATGTTTATATTAGTTAATAACAATAAATTTTGAGGATAAATTTGGAATTTTATGTTTTGTCAGTCATAATTTCTATTATTTTTTTAATGCTATAACCATAAACAGTCCATTTTGTATTAATAACGAAATCCTATAAGAACATGTGCTGCCAACTTGTTCCTATATCTATCTGTTAATTGGATCTGATACCTTTTGCTGTATATTTGTTATTTGTTTCACTGTTAGAATATTGAGATCCAAGTTGATATTCTTGTTACTAACATTAGTAACAAGTATGTCAAGTTGTAAATACAATGGAGTTAAGATTTTTAGCTTCATGCTATTGTTGAAACAATAAAATTTAAAAATAATTGTTGTTTTAGGTAGAGGAAGTTTTGGCAGAATATACTTAGCCTCTGATGAAACCGACCAGGAAGTGACAAAATTAAATGCCCGTTATGTTGTCAAAATAGAACCACACTCAAATGGACCCCTATTTGTTGAAATTCATTGTCTCATAAGAACAGCACAAGTTTCTAAAGGTTTGTATTGATTCAGGTTTTTTAACATTTGATTTTTTGAGGTTAGTATTTATTTAGATTTTTTAGTGTGATAGCATCTGACTAAAATCACATGATTTTGTATTAGTATTTTATTGTATACCTAATACATATAAAAGTGTGTTTCTAAATTATGTGCCAACCAAGAAATTAAGTTTCCACCTAATTTCAAAATATTTTATGTTAACTGTCTACCTACTCAGCAATGTGAAAAAGAGTGTAAAGCTTGTTCTTTTAAAATAAAATATTTTATTTGTAATCAGTTATGAAAAATATATATTTTTTTTTTTTCAGTTAAAGAATGGCGTCAACAAAACATGCAAAAACGTTTAGGAATGCCTCTGTACATAGCCAGTGGATCATTTACAGATAAAAATTCAGGTGTAAAATACAGATTTCTGGTTCTTCCCAGATATGATGTTGATCTCCAGAAAATAATATCTAAAACAAAAGTATTAGAACTAAAAAATGCTCTTATAATAGCCATTCAAATCTTAGATGTTTTAGAGTTCATACATAATCAAGGCTACACACATTCTGATATAAAAAGTTCCAATTTAATGCTTGGTTTCGAGGGTAATAAGTTAAATAAAACTGTGAAACTTGTGCCTTTCTATCAAAAAGATAATAAGCAACTTGTGTTGCTAACAAATAAACATAGAAAAACTAAGACGAGTAAAGCCCGCACGTCAAACTATTATGACGATGAAGATTTTGTTGTAAGAGACAGATCCTCAGTTGAGTTTCCAGAAGAGAGTAATAAAAGATTAGCAAGTGTTAAAAAAAAATTAAGAAAAATTCTATCAAATAAAGATGGCCGTACCCTACACAGACACCATGCATTTAATTTACGACAGCTATCAAATTACGTTAATTACGAAGATTTGAACAGTTCAGTGTGCTCTGATCAGTCTTATCAAAAACTTTTGGATGATTATGGAAATAAAAAATTTATATATTCACCCAGAAAATTGTGTATAACAGATACAAAAAGTACAATTGAAGGTGATTTGGATGAAATTCATAAAGAAGCTGTTATTTCCCAATCGAATGGCCATATTTATTTATTAGACTATGGATTGGCTTCAAAATTCCTTGATTCCAATGGTGACCATAAGGATTTTGGAATGGATGCTAGAAAAGCCCATGACGGTACTTTAGAATATAGCTCTCGTGATTCACATATAGGAGCACATTCTAGAAGGTCTGACTTAGAAACTCTAGGCTATAACCTACTAGATTGGATCACGGGTACATTGCCATGGAAAACAACTGAAGTATTAGCTGAACCTGATTTAGTTCATGCTTTAAAGAAAAATTTTATGGGTGATATTAAACTTTTATTAAAAACTTGTTTTAAAACAGAATTTTATCCACAGTTCTTAGAAAAATATCTACAATATGTGACAAGCTTGGATTTTACCGAAAGACCTGATTATGACTATTGCAGAAGTTTGTTTAGGAGTGAACTCTTAAAAAATGGTTGTGTGTCAGATAAAGAACTATCAGTGAATTTTAATGAACCCCCAATGTCGCCGATTAACCGAAAAGTGTGCTATTCGAAAAGATTCGGCAGAAAAAATACTCCTCAAGACTTCTTAGCCCGAAATGGCATTAAAAAAGTCTACGAAAGAGAAAATGTATGCTCCCTAGAAAACGATTTAAAATTAGAACTGCTCAAACAAACTTTAAACACATCCAGTGATGGTATTCGAAAACCTTGTACATCTAGAAATTTCTTTATATCAGACGCGGACTTAGTAGCGCGATTAAAAAAGTCACTCATGTCTCACGATATTTTTGGTAAAAAATTGTCACCGAAAAACTTAAGATCCAAAAAGAAGAATATAACAAAACGCAAAGGTGTCAAAAGGCATAGAAATAGTATAGGTAAATTTGGTAAATTCATGGGATCGGCACGACAATTCACGTGGGCCGAGATACTAGCTGGCAACCCTGAAGATATAATACGGAAAGAAAGAATTGTGGCCGAAAATGATGCAGATGACGACTCAAATTGTAAATACAGAATTCGAAAACTGTCCAATGCATCAGAAAATTCGGAAAGCACTCAGTCGTCATTATTACAAAAAGATTACTTACAAAGCTTAAATCCAACTTATGCTATGAAAGAAGTGATTGCAAATTTAAAGAAAAGAATTAATAATAGTAAGGTTACTAAAGACACAGAAGAAACTTTGTCTAAACTAGAAGGTTATACACCAGCTATGGTGAAAGTTTATAAAATGAAAGAAAAAAGAGAAGCTAAAGAACGACTGGAGGTGATAAAAAAGGCAAACATTGAGAAAGAAGTAATAGTAAGATGTACACGATCAACAAACAAGACAAAATTAAACCAAAAAGAAGAAAAACCTTTGCAAAACATGGAAACTAGGTCAAAATCAATAAAACTGAAATCCACCGAAGAGGATAAAAATGCGGCAGAACAAAAAACAAATAAGAAAAATACAAAACAAACAAGAAGAAGAAATCGAAATGATTCCAAAAAAGAACTTGAAACTATAACTACTCCTAAAACTAAACCTAAGGCTACAAAAAGTAAGTATATATTTGAATATTACATCACTATTATATAAAAGAGGCTGTTGTGACGCAATGGAACAGACCTTTACTATAAATGCGACGATTGTGGATTCGATTTCCACTTAACAGATGAATTAATTTATTCCCTCACTAGTAAGTAGACAAAGTTAAGTTTCGCCAGTCAACAAGCAATGTCTCGAAAATTGGGTGGTGCATGGAAAAAAGAATGTCTTAATACAAGGTTCCCAGTTTCCCTCTGTCTTACCTGCTATATGCAGGATACAGAATGATGCTAAGAAAATGTATATAAGAAGTTTCATGTGCATATTTTTTTCTTATAAGAGTGTGAAATTAAAGGATTGTAGAAAATGTATTATACAAATATAATTTAAATTACTATTCTTAACAAAAAATATATGTTTATTTATTGCGTTACATTATTTTCACGTTTTCATGTACCCACACACAACATGGCAGAGGGAGGAATCTACTAGATTCAACCTAGTGTTGCAAAACTCCGTTTCACATTTTCTGCCAAATACTGGAGGAATTGCATGTTGAGTGACACCAAAGTGGAGAAATAAAATAGTTTTATATCTTCAAATGGAAATCGAACCCACAACCTGTTGTGTTTACAGTCACACTTTATGCCCCTGCGCCATGGCTGGCCTCAATGAATATTAATACATACTATGAATTATAATTTTTAATATATATATTCTTTTGTATTGTTAGATACATGATTCATCAATTTTGAAAGTTGCTGTTTGGAAAAAATCATTAAAACAAGATTTATTTACAACATTGTAAATTTCTTTCTTTTTTTTATAGAAACACCCACAAGAACTGAAGTAACAGTGTTAAGAAGGAGATTACGGAGCAGTGGACGCAAAAAGTAATAGATATAAGTTACAAATTAGTTTCGTTTTAAGTATCTTATAAACTGTAACTTGGTAAATTCGAGTTCAAAATAAGTAGAATAAGCTTTAAGCCTGCATTTTTTTAATTATAAAAAAGGATCTGTATAAATCGTATTTTTATATTGGTAACAAAATTATCTATATTTTTTGATGTATAAATTAAAATTACAATTTGAGACTGTTTTTTTTTTTCAATAGTTCGTCAGTTTTTTTTATTATTTAGTGTCTTTGTAGTTGCCAATTCCTGTTAGGTATATTTTGTGATTTCCTGTATAGTATAAGTTTTGAAAAATAATAAATGATTCGTTTCTATTTATTGCATTATTATTTTATGATGTTTCAATAAAAATGTTTAACATATTTTTTATGGTCTATAAATGTTCATATTATGTTGGTATATTCATATTGCAAATTGCTAGGTTTTACAACATTTTTAAGGAATATGATTTCTATAAAATATGTACGTGATCCTACTAAGTTAAATAATAGTATTATAAAAATATATGTACGATAAATAAATCTGTAAGAAAACAAATCTCTAAAATGTCGCTTAGGTTTAGAGGTAAATAAATACAGTAATTAGAATTTAAAAATTTTCTTAAATATAAATTTATATAGAGAAAATGAGTATGGAAAGAATGTTTAATTTTTTTTAACGGCTATCTACTAAATAGAAAAACATAGATAGTACTTATAGCTAGACCACAGAACACATATAGTAGACCTTGTCGTGATGTGACGTTTGACATCTATTACGTTACTGTCAGTGTGATTACGATATGTTTCGTAAAATTTAAATAATTTATTTTATACATAACTTGTCCACTACAGTGTTAGTGACAAGTTACTTTAGTGTTATATACTAGTGCTAAAATAGTTATTACAAAATTCAAATTTATATGATGTTATTATAAAAAGCATAACCTACATAATTAAAATTTACTTGTTGAATAAATTAAATTAATTTTATAATGGAAAATCAAAGTAAGGATGTAATTCGAGTTGGCTCAAGGCAAAGTGAGGTAAGAGTTCACCTAAAACCAACTAGCAGTAGTCATTTACATGTTTACTTATTTTAATTGGTTTAATTTGTAAATATTTTAATTCATTCTTGTTTTCAGCTAGCACTCATCCAGACAAATTTTGTACTAGACAACTTAAAGAAAATGTATCCTGAGAAAGAATTTACGATAGGTATATTTATCTAATAATATTTAATAGCAAACTTTAAAGAATTAAATTGAATTTTGAAAAATTTTTAAAATGAATTGCAAAAAATTTGTCATCGTAATAATTTTACTTAATAATATTATTGTTTCTTTTAAGCTTCATACTGTAGCTTATATACTCTGTTATATCCAGAGAAAACTAATATTAAGAGAGTACATTCCTCTAAAACTCAACTATTTCTCTGAGAGAGGCTCAAATCCATTACCATTGTCTTTACAACAGTCAGATGCTGTGGCCACAGTGGCCTCAAAAGTGTATTTAATTTAGAATAATGTTCTTAATTTATAAGGCCAATATTGAGGCAGTTGTTGCACAGAGGTACTAGGGCATGACTGTAACATGACCGTTGTGGGTTAAATCCCACTGGGAGAAATGAATTATAATTTATTAATATTTGAATTTTTTGCTCTGGCACTAAGCCAAGCCTGTTGTTGAGTTCCACCACATAAAACACAATGCCTTGAAAAAATCGATATAGTGGATAATGGAGTGGAACATTAGATTATCTGGTGAAAGTTACTGACCAATAAAAAAAACATTATTTCAGTTAAAATGACAACATTGGGTGATCGTATATTGAACATATCGCTGCCCAAAATCGGTGAAAAATCACTGTTTACTAAAGACTTAGAAGATGCTTTAAGAAATGATTCAGTAGATTTTGTAGTACATTCCCTTAAAGATTTACCAACTTCATTACCTGAAGGTCTTGCTATTGGAGCTGTATTTGAAAGGTATTTTTATATATTTTTGTATTTTTTTTTTGCTTAACAAATTAATTACATACAAGATATGGTAAGAATCGATTGTCATAACCATGAAATTCCTTTGTCTATTTCCTGTTTAAATTCAAGATATTCAAGATATGCTAACCTGTGATGTGTTGACTGCACTCCACACACACAAAATAAAAATAATTTGCTTCTCTTTTGTTAACACAATGGTCATTAGCAGTATGTAGTTAATAGGCTAAAGTTACTGGAATCTTCAGTATGATGTTAGAGATATGCAAAAATTTAATTATAATTCTTTTTTTAACAAAAAAAAACAAATTTAAACTAAATAATTTAAAATATTTTAACTTATTGTCTAAAAAGTACACACAAAAATTGATTGACATATACAAAGTGTATAGTGTGTGTAGTTAAGTTCTACAACTCCACCTGTAGTTGAGTTCTCTATGATGTGCTAAAAACTAAAAATATTCACATAATAGTTAGAATGCATGAATAAAAAATTACTTATTGTTTTATTTGAAAATAATGTTGTACTTTAATATATTTCTATATATAGAGAAGACCCTCGAGACGCCTTGGTGTTGCGAGAAGATGTCAAAGATCACACTCTATTGACATTACCTGCTGGGTCAGTTATTGGTAAGCTTATAAAACTAACCTGATACAGTAATGTTTAAATAAAAAGAAATAGACTTCAGCCTGTATCTCGTACATAGCAGCGTAGGTAGATGGTTAAGTGATGGTTAGTGTTAAGACACTCCATTCCTTACTTTCCGCCGATTTTTTCGAGACATTGTGTGTTGAGTGGTGCAACTCAACGCCGGGCATTTGCATTGGTGCCAGAGGGAAGAAATGAAAATATTAATAAATAATAATTCTTATAATAATTTCTTTGATTTTTACTATTATTACACATTTTAAATGAAACAAAAAACCTGTGACCACGGACTACTGCAAAGTGTTTGAAACTTCGGGTTTCCAAAAATATATAATACTAAATATATGCGATTAATCCGGTTAAATAGTTTCATTTAAATAATTCTGACGAGTGTGACGATCGATCATATTTATTATATTTATATAATAAAAACTACTTTTTTTATTGGAGTTAAAAATAGACATTAAAAAGAAAAAAAAATACGTCGTAAAGTTATCAATTTTGATGAATAAATAACAATCGATCATTGACTATGTATTATCCATATTGTTGTTATAACAATTAATTCAAGACACATATGTCATACTGGGCGGGAAATTACAAATAACGTTTTTTATTTATGTAATAAAAATTACAATAAATAATAAGCCATCGTGGCGTGGCGACCCATCGTCCGAATATAAACACAGAAACCCTCTGCTTCTGCTAACAATATATAAATCGCGGTGTTGAGTTCCGCAATCTATGAGGATAGTCCTCTTTGCCTATTCTGCTGTGCTGGAAAAAGAGTGCATGTTAAGACACTACTTTCCACATACACCGTCCAGTTCTCTAGACATTGTGTGTTAAGTGGAAAAACTTAATGCAGTCATTCTTCTTACCAGAGCAAGGAAATTAAGAGGTAAACGAAACCACAACCGTCGTGTCAACAATCAGTCGCTACTAGAAATGTTTTAAAATAAGCTAAATATTTCTTCTTCTTATAGGTACATCTTCCTTGCGTCGTACAGCGCAGTTACGGGGTTCATATCCACATTTAACAATAACAGATGTTAGAGGGAACCTTAACACAAGATTGAGAAAGTTAGATGCGGAAAGTAAAGATTATTCAGCTTTGCTACTAGCTAATGCTGGATTACAAAGAATGGGATGGGGAAATCGAATTTCTAAGGTAATTTATATATTTTTGTTTTACTATATAATCTTTCTATACTAATAGTTATGCTATTATTAGGGTTCCGTACCTCAAAAATATCCTAAGTCGACACAATCAAAAGATACGAGAATTTATACATAATTTTTGGCTCTTATATTTTGATTGAAATTCACCACATAATTAAAACCTATAGGGTACTTTCCATGGACTTACAGTTATGAGATTTGGCCCGAAGGGAGAAAAAACCAAAATGTTTATTTATTTCATAAAAAAAAATACAAATTTATATTGGTAGTTTATTTCATACAAAATAAATGTAGACACCTGCAAATTTAAGTTTGTCAACATTTATAAGTAGAACTTACAGGTGACGGTTAACATACAATACTGACATTACGGAACCCTCGGTGGGCGAGTACGACTCTAATATTCAAAAGTTTGAATTGAAAATTTGTTGTTCCATTTTCACCTCATGACATACTTTATGTGATTGTTTGTACTAATAATACAAACTGTTACGCTTTTAAAATTTACACGCGTATATTCCAAATGTTTTGTTTTTACATATTTTCTGAATAAACAGATATTCAGAAAACAACTTTGGAAAAGCTTTATATAATTAAATATTATATTTTTTTTCAATTTCTCCATTTCTTTCTTGCCGAAAACTAGACTTGTTTTCTATTTCCTGTCTTAAATATTCAAAAGTGCAAGTGGCCTGATCATATAAACAATGTTTTTATTTTTATTTTAGGTCTTGCCATGTTCAGAAATGATGTACGCAGTGGGTCAAGGGGCTTTAGCTGTGGAATGTCGATCGGATAATGAGGAGATACTCAAAATGTTAGCGCCATTTAATCATCCCGAAACGTATTGTAGAGTTTTGGCTGAAAGAAGCTTTTTGAAGACTCTTGGTAAGATTTATTTGCAATATTACAAGAATAATGTTCATATGAAATAAATGTTCAAATAAAAAAAAGAGGCGGTCGTGGCGCAGGGGCACCATAGTGTGACTGTAAAATCCTCTGGTTGTGGGTTCGATCACCACTCGAGGAGATAAAATATTTACTTACATTTATATTTTCATTTCTACGCTCTGGTGTAGAGGCCTCGCCGTGTGATCCCGGCCTAGAATAGGATCATCCTGGTACTGGTGGTGTCGTAA
>DWAP01002753.1:0-12965 GCA_018230625.1 Heliconius eleuchia | reverse complement strand
TCAGGTGACCCGCACGCTCGTTTGCCGTGTCTTTTCCATAAAAAAAAAAAAATATTTAAATTGTTAACTAAGTCGTTTACATTGAAGATATGATGATTAAATTTAAAGAGAAATTTAACGTTTTTGCCGCTTGGCAGGCTGCAGAGTCCTGTCCTGAAAGAGAACCTACTATAAAGATATTCCGTTCTGCACTTTTCGTTATTGCGTCATTAGTGACAAAACTCACCGCCAATACAAAAAATTGCTTAAATATATTTTAAAATTTGAATATAATAAGTTAACAACAGACATATGTACATGTTCTTTGAATATAACAAATATTCAGTTTAAAATAAACATTGTTACATGGAGCAAAACTATCTAAGAAATTCATCTCAAACTCAGTGAACGCCGGCAAAACGTAATGTAGAGAAGGCAATCCCGGTAAGGACCCGATGAGGTGAGAAAACACAACGGCAATAAATACTTTAAACGACCTGTTCGCATGCGCCGACGAATTGGAAAGTTTCGCTAATTTATATGCATATAAATGTTGTAAATTAGACTTAGCGGCAACAATATTAACAATATTTGAAAGTGACGGCTTAATTAAGGCTATATATAAATGTTTTTCAATTTATTTCGCATTGTTCGTTGTTATATAAATCCTGTTGAAATGTTCAAAATGTATTTTAATTTTGTTTTGTGTATCATTTGAACTTCTAACTTTAAACGATATTAAATACCTCTTTTTTGTGTGAGAAATTATTTTTATTCATCAAGAATTATTCATTTAAAATTATATGGTGCAAGTATTTTTTATGTTACATGTTCACACATATATTTATGAAATCAAAAATTGTAAATTTTTGCCTACTCAAGAAAACAGGGCTGAGTAAAATTTTAATATACTATATTTAAGTGGTCCCGCGTATCTTCCTATTAAATAATTCCCCTAAAACCGAATTTTACTACGCTACAATAATGTTTTAAACTACTTATATCTATTATAATTTACAAATGTATACATAAACCAATCCAAACATACTTGTTCTGCAGACACGTTGTTTGTATTGATTGGGCAACATACGTGGGCGACACTTTCGTTGGCGAACTCAAGTATGGTAATGATTATCAGAACGATGATATTGCATTATTCATTGAATCAAACATCAATACAAAAAGGATAGCGATCTTAGTCAGTTGTTACAATAGAATTATGAACACATCGCGTGGCGCCACGGAAAATCAATTTTATTTATAGAATATTACAGCTAAAAACAGCAAAATATTGACTATAATAAATACTAAAGAACTCCGTTAATAATATTACAGCGGTATATAAATGATTATTCAAAAAATATTTTAATATTTACCATATTTGGCGGTTGATGATTGTAACAATGGATCGTTAAGTGTATTATAACTTATAAGTGGAAGCGTCAGTAATAGTAATTCCTTTATTTCTTAGATTTTTTTTATTTCTTAGACACAGTTTATAGTTCCTTTTAACACTAATCGTCCTAACTAGACTGGGCGGAGGTGGCTCTTAATAACAGTTGTATTTAAAGGCGTTAGTAACTTAATGGCTATTTCATTTAAAGTCTTATCACTTAAATTGTCTAAAATTTGAATAGATATTTCATTTATTTCTTGAAATCTTGAAGAAATATATGTTTATTTCGACATCGAATACCATCAAACAATAATAGCGGTCGTTAAGTTATAGTTCATGCCCCCATCTTTTACCTATTACCTAATTTATATTAACTTTAACTTTTTTAAAAGCCTTAAATATAATAAATACATCTGGTTCATTTAAATAATCGATCGAGACAAAATGTCGAGTGGTTACAATAGATTATTAAACAATTTAATAGTTCATTATACATTTAGCCGTCGCTTAGTAGTAGAGTAAGTAACGCGTTAATTATATTCTGTTCGAGCGTATCCCTGCGAGAGGTCCCTAATGATTTGGCCCACTTGTCTTGATTGAGCATTGGATTGGCTCACTAACAGCTCCAGAGGCCGACACTCGATTGTATATTGAAAGAGATCGTTTGTCTTGCTTTTATTGCAATACAATTGTTTGTCGGATGCTATATGACGTTTCGATAAAGGCAGTAACGGTAGTTGCACTGTATCAGGTTTCTGTTTAAAAATTTGATCTTGTAAAATAAATTGTGCTAAATGTGTTCTTTTTTTATTCTGTTTTTCTTTGAAGAAAATATTAGGAAACATATATTGTAAAAAGAATTAATATTTCTGTAGTTATTTAGAGTTTAGTGTCAACATGACCCTGCACCACAGTTTTGATAAAAAAATCCAATACTGGTTATGTTTGTGTATACATAGTATACAATTTAAGCCCTATCATCTAATCTATTAAAAAATATATATATTTCGCAATAACAATCATCCCACACATTTCAAAATCGATTTCATACTTCATTTAAAATCAATTACCAACAATTACGCTCTTCGTTTCTAATAGGCATTCCCGATACGCTTGACATGCCTTATTTGAATAAAAAATTGTTTCTGATTATGAACCATCAGCAAACATATTACATCGCCAGCGTTTTAAATTGACGTAATAGTAATTCATTGTAGTATAATGGTCGATATTAATAAGCCTATCCGATCAGACCGCCCGCGGACGCGTGGGTGACAATCGATACATTTATAAAATAAATCGTGACAAAGCATCGATTTGAACTCGTATAATGATCGTTTATATTATACATACGTACATTATTTAGGCTTTCTCTTTTATTAGATGTGTCTCTGACATCAAAAACTTGATAGTATCCTTGTTTTTAAATAAAATTTTAATATTCCTCTCGCCTCATTTGAAAGTGCCTACTTATATTTTTTTGTTAAGTTAAGATATGCTATAATTTTTATACATAAAAATAAATATTTTTTTTTGTAACATAATGAAGAACAAAAATATTTTGATTTAAATTTGTATAGGTAGGCAAAGTTCTGTTGTCTAATTTAAAATGTGTCGTCTATGAACTGGAGGAATAAAGCGCGAAAATGAGAAAAATCAATCATGTTTATTTAAAGAGTGACTTGAATTTATGTTTTTCACTACACTACACTACATTGAGATATTAGTCTATATATCTACTACGTAAGTACTAGATCCGAGATCGTAAAGTTAATATATTATGTGCTTTTCTATTGTTTGGCACTTATATTTTCCTGAGTCGTAATCAAACCCACAACCGTCGCGCTTACAATCACGCTGTTATCTTTAACTAGTAAGAAGGTACACATTTGATTTTATGTGACTTGCCCCATAATAGTGAGTTCACCTCTTAATTATAATTTGCGATCAAGGGGTGCACCCACGCGACCGTGTTAGTTGTTAATGACTCAATGTGTCTGCCTAGTTGAGAAATGTCGATATTACTGTGTGCCTTGACAATTGGTTTGATATTTAATTGTTTTACGTAATTAATTACCTAATTTACGAATATTCATTTAGCTAATATAATTTTATGAAATTAGATTACTGACGACTGGCAAAGGTGAATGGAAAGCGTGGAACGGAGTGTTTTAAGACTAGATTCTCTCCAGGTTCTCTCTGCTATGTGCGGTATACGCGTGAAGCTAAAAGAATAGTTTGATCACTTTTGGTAGGTGATACGAGTGCTAGTTGAAATCTTTTAATAGTACTTTTCTTCGATCATGCGAATTTAGAACATTTTAAAACATGCAAGTCACATACTTATAAAATCATAATATTATTTTAACGTATTTCACCCGTTTCCCTTGAAAACCGTCCGTTACGTTAAGTTTTTTATACGTTTTGTAAATGTTGTATTTGTAATTTTATACGTTTTTATATGTCTATCATACAAAGAGTACTCATAAATATGTCAGTCAATAGTACCATATTTACCAATGTAACACAATACAAAGAAAGCTGCTTTTATATTTAAAATATAAGTAAGTACAAGTTCTGAAAATGGCAAGAAATTTGATCTTTAGAAAGAGGGCCCAAAGATTACTGGCTTCTTGGTGAACGTAAAAAGTCAAGAGTACAATATCGGCTTACAAGAGGTTTTTAACTTCGTTTTTAACGTTTAGTGCCTTTAAGTCAAGTGGGCGGTGAATGTTTAGTTGTTTAGCTTTTTTTATTGCTTATATATAAGAATGGTATTATTTGTACTGAACTGTACGTATTTGTTAAGCGTACAGATATCGATTACTGGTTTCAATTTAATTGTTCTTTGTTTGCCTTGGTAGCAGTAACATTTTGATTTTATTAACTTTGACACTATATTCCTACTAGAGTAGCTAGACAGAAAGAGAAATTAACCTCCTTATACAAGCTCTTCAGAGGTTCCTCATGCTTTTTATGTGACCTTCCTCCAGTATTATCGATACTGTGTTTTCGGAGGTCAATCGAGGTCACCCCCTGCCTCTATATTAGCTCTTAAAATATTATTATGTAAATTATTAGTTAAAATATACGTTAGGAATGATATTTAGGTCTTAACCTATTAATATCCAGGTTAGGAAAGTAATTTCTCATGAGAGTCGCTCGCCGCCCACATTGAACGCGCTCCAACGCTCTGATTGACACTTGACGGTTGTACGCATTTCCATTGCCTACGGACGATATGCCCTTATAACGTCGTTCAATTTACTTTTTTTTATGTGTAATTATAGTAATTTAAATTTAAATATTAGCTTTAAAGGTCTGACACATCAAATAGTATTGTAATGTTATGTATTCAATTTTAATAAAAAAGTCCTTAAAATTTTTCACTCATTGAGTATCACTTTTCAAATCTATATGCCTTTTTTCTAATAACGTGACGTATTCAAAAGTAATCAACTTATATGATAATCCTTTGGATTACTCGATGAGTTGACCGAGATTTGTTGTTAATAAATATAAAAATTTATACTTTAGATTTTTGCCTTAAAATTTTAATCTAGAGTCAAAACAACGAAAGATATCAAGTAGAAGTGAGAATATTACGGTAGAATATAAGCAGGTGCAGTAATGAACAACAAATTGCATAGAATATCTATATATATATAAAAGGACTTGTCTTCAATAAAAACAAACATTTCAATACAATTGTATTTTATAAGGATTCTTCGTCATTGCTGTAAGAATGTATCTAAATCAACTGTTTCAAATGTATCTAAATCAATGTTTCAATTTTTTTTTCACAATATTGCACTTTTATAGTCACATCAATAATCAGATAAATCAATATTTTATATTTAAATCCAATACTTTAGAATTTCATAAAATATAATATAAAAAAAATGTCGTTGACGCGTACCGTAGAGACGTGGTGATAAGTTGTTCCGTTGCGAGACGTACGGACCGATTATGCAAATATTGTCGTTCAACTGCAGCCATATACGGATACAATGAAATGGGTCATTTTTTAAATGTACCAACCATTAAACTCATATGTTAATTTTGTGCATACATATACATATATACAGTTCGCTCTCGGTAGCTCTCTTGTGGGACTGACAGGGGGAACCTATTTTGCTGTCATTTTAAACACAATGCGGCTGGACAGTAATTGACGGGTATTAAAAATGATATATGTGTTTTTGTGTACAATATTTTCAATTATTTTCATTTAATATGATATATGATGTTGATTTCGTATTCATTAGCGAAAAAACAATTTGTAGAAATAATAAGACCAAGAAATACGAAAAGGAATGAATATTTTTTTTAGCATTTTTTTTAAATATGTAAGGAAATTTTTGGATGTATGTAAATTGTATAAAATATATAGATATATTTACAATCTACACTACTTTGTATAACTCTATCTTTGGAGTGTGCTAGATATTTGTAAGAGCAAGCTTTTCACCGTTGCTCCAAAAGTGGCAACAGCTTTTTAAACGATTTCAAAAGGATGAGAATATCAATTCTACTGTCTATTATTATAGTTATTTATTTATTTTCTATAATATGTCAAATCTATTATTATAATAGATAAAAATAGCATTAATAGAAAACCTCCCAATATAGCAAGTAACAGCTAAAAATAAAAAAAAGTACCCAGACTGCCAACGACTCCAAAAATAAAAGATTTAAAAAAGTTTAAAGGTAGCAATATAAGTATCAATTATTAATTGATTGCGCTTTAACTTTATCTTTACATTGAAGTATTAAATTAAGTTTTATTCTTTTTATATTTTGTTTATTTTTATGCATGCATTTTTTATGCGTAAGTCACTTTTTGTTTTTATTTAATTAACTCTATTCTCTAAAGCGTACATCGTACTACAAACAAGAAGAAAAGGTAATAAAACGGAAATATTGTGGTTTATCGCCTCCAACATAGGACATTAATTACTATTCATATATTAAATATACGACTGGAGAAATTCTAATTGAAAACTGCGAATTAGAAATTTACATAGAAACGTGTGAATGGGTAAATCTTCTAGCTAAATAAATCAGTGACGGTGATTGCGTATATCATTAAGTGAAAAGTAGCTACAGAAACCCTATTAGACGTTTCGCGGTTAAGATAGGCTTTCTGCGGTCGGGAACAAATTATTTTCAACGCAAATGGACTTAGATGATGGGTTTTAGAGCGACCCAGAATTGTTTCTAGTAGAGATAGCGAATTATGATGATTTATTAACTGGTAAAGGATAAATCTAAATTATATATTCCAAATGGGCGTATAGATTATAATGTCTGTAAATATGTTTTGTCGAGAAACTTTATTTTTATAAAGCGACTAATTTTGTCTAACTTAGATCTATTTTTGTTTACGTTTACTTCAGAAGCGTAGTTTTTAAAGACGTAGAATGGAGAATTCCGCGTGTTCCCGTTATCGTAGCAATTTCGAAAAAACGTCATTTTAGCATTTAGCTATTTCTTGCACTTCTCAACCTACCTGTCGAGTTCAATTTTCTAAATCGAGCGATTTTCTTCAGTAGCTTGTCTGTCAGCCACTCAATAACAGAAGAGTTAGTTGTATATTTAATTATTTATATAAATTATGATAATGTAATATACATTTAAAAAAATGAGCTTGCAAAATATTTTGCAAATAATAAAAATAATTTTACAAAAACACACAATCGCATATGTTTATTTATACAATAAATATAAGGAAACGTTCAGTTATTCTTAACGTATGGGCCAGCCATGACCACGGACATGATACAACAAACGCCGCTACGCCCACACGTAACGACGAGCGGCGCTAATCGTAAATAGATATATTGATAGACGCATACAAGGTGTTGCTAAGAAATCTAATGTATTTCCTAGAAAGTGCAAATATAGAGGTCTTCATTTTTCTTTCTTTCATCAGCTACACGTACACAGAGGAAACTTAGTGTTAAGCACTCTGTTCCCCACTCTCGTATTGCGTGTTGAATGACTCAACGCCGCGTTTTTACCACAAAAAAGAAATTAAAATATTATTAAAAACTAATTAATACCCCCGAGAGAGAATCGAACCATTCATACGTTTACGCCACTGCGCCATGACGTTCACCATGAGGAAGTTAAAGTACGCTTGCGATCCACTATCTAAATGATGCTAGACTAATCAAGCATCTTCTTTATCCTTCTACACATCCTCAAGCACACGTATGCTTGAGGTAGACTTCAAAAGGATTGTGAAAATTCCTTATTTATTTTTTTAAAAATTGTAAACAATATATAAGAATTTTACGAATATATATTTTTTTAAATCGGAGCACGAATACCTACCGCATAACTGTTTATTAAATTTCTATCACAGATATTGAGTACCAGTTACTTTCATTTCCTCTGTCAGGCAACGAGACGTTGAGTTCCTTCAATTAACATATATTGTCTTAAAATTTCAGCGGGCAACAGAGTATCTTAACACTATGCAAGCGAAACGGTCTGTCCGGGTAAAAGTTAATATGCTGTATGCGGATACAACGTGAAGCTTAAAAAACATTACAAAACTATCAATTTATCAGGTCCGTCCCAATTTGCCAAGTATGGCGTTAAATTACTTGTAATCATAATTAATATTTGTATTTATCATATTTAAGTATCATTAAGATATGAAAAATATCTTAAATATTTCCCGATAGAGGCGTAATTGCAGCACGAGATTGGGGTGACCGTGTCGCTGCTTCCATGAAGTGGCGGATAGGGAACCTGTGCTCTGGTAATCAAATCTCGATCTAGTCTCGAGTATCTAGAAGGCATTTTTTTAAATTAAAAATTTATTTAAATGGAAAAAAGTTCTTTTTTTCACCTTCTTTTAATTTCTTACACTTGAGGCTTACTTAGAGTAATTCATTGTTTTCCGTTTCTGTGTCAAAATTTGCTAACGATTAACGTTATATTTTATGAAATAGCCCATTCTATAGCCTTCTTCTATAATTGGACTACCTTATATAATAGAAATATATTTTTTTAATTCAAATCAGTAATTTACAAGATTAACGCGTTCAATCACACAAATTCTTCAGTTTTATAATATTTATATAAATAAATTTATATGAATTCCACTCTCACACTTATGACTAAAATGCTAATATTTAATTAATAAAAAATAGTAGAGCACATGTCTTCTATACAAAGAGCGACAGTCAAGTACCTAATACCATTCACGTCAATTTGAGGACGTATTAGCTTTTATAGGAAGATAAACAGCCTTCGTGACTCGAATGAGATTGATCGAAGCGTGTCGTAAGGCTATATAAATCGATATTCGCCTTATCTGGGCCCGTTGCGCTGTGTCTGCACGTTGGTTGTTTTACACCACCACTTACATTTATTGGGTATTCTTGATTGGTCATAGTTTTTTTTATTTACTATAATCGATTTTGATTAAAATTGTCTAAAATAATTTAACGAATAAATAATTTTGTAAGCCAATATTATCCACTTTTTTATATAAAACCTACATATACTCGTCTTTGTTGTTAAAATATTTTACCGTCCATCTTCTTACCCATTATATAGGGTTAAGTGTTGCTTAGCTTATTAATAGAGGCTTGCACAATTTCTGTACTTTATGCGATAGACAGTTAGACAATAAAGCTTTTCATAGCAATCTTATTAAAAAAAAATGTATTCTTAAATATATAACATTTTTCATTTATAATATTTGAATTTATATAATATTTTAGTAAGATTGTTTGATATGTACCTACGATAACAATATTAAATCTAAGTAAGTTCCCTACTTTTATTTAAAGCCCACGAAACGTGAAATGGCACTCGAAGCTTATTAAATAACACTGATATCAATCATCCGTGGCTCCTTGGTCCCAATCAACATTTCACCGCAGTCTGCAATTTGTCACATGATATATGAAGAATACGAGAATGTTCGTGATGGAGTTATGTAACCATTGAATCGAACTTATAAAATCAATTATTCATTAGAGCTCAGAAATAACCTAAGTGCGTTCTGTAATTTATCATAGAGACAATATTTTGTGTTATGTTGTATGCATTTTTTTTCATCACAATTTTAAGTAAATTTTTTAACCTTTTTTTAGCTTCACGCTGTATCCTACATAAGCAAGGTAGGTAGAGAGAACCTAGTGTCAAGGCACTCTGTTCCACACACAACACCCAATTATCGAGTGTTGTATTTAATATAATTTTGATAATAGCTTTTATAGATTTCTACCTAAACATCTACTAATTGTATGCAATATGGAAATAGAACATTTGTCTACCTCGTTATTATCTATCGTCGTTTCTGAGTAATTGGTTTCTTGTTAAACATTCACCCGAAGCTTTTGCATAACAAAAGTCAACATTAATTATCCCTGCATTTAACCTTTTTATCGGCGGTTCACATTTTAAATCTAGAACTACACGCTTAATTGCTCTTGTTTTTCGTATCATTCACAAGTCCACCGTTTAAAGATATATTGCGTAATTATTTACTCAAGTAATTGTCATATGTTTGTCTTTAGATCGATAAAAACTTGTTTTATAATTAACAGCAATTGACGCAGTGTTTAAAATGAAAGAATAACCTCAAAGGTTAAACTTGTAACTATAAATTTAAATACAACTTATGTATACATATATGTAGATATATGTGTGTAATAATTACTTAAAATCAATCTCAATACGATTGGTACAACTACAATTAAGGGCGATTTTGAAATTTCATTTATGATTATATCGAATTGAATGTCACTTTCAATAACGACCAGTCAGTTTTCTTTCCGCAATCTGATTTGTTATCTAAAAGAATAAGAAAATGAACTAGCAAAATGGTTGGATAACGGCAGTGGCGTCTGTGTTAGGTTAATTTGCCTCGGATAGTGGTCATGATGGATGGCTTGACGCGCAGTGTGCGCCTGCACCGCACGCCCTCTGTCAAAGGTTAAACGCCCACTTTGAGCACGATTCCACCTCTATATTGATTTTACAGTCGATAATGATTGTGATCTTGATGTACTTCGTGTTTTTGATTTTCTCCTATTTCAATGTAAATGTCAACTTTTATTATAAGCCAGTGGAGGTAATAAGTTGGGTTTTATTAGCGAATCATGTATGTACAAGATAATACATATGTACAAGATAATACGTATAGGTTGAAAGTTAAGCAGTAGAATGATGATAGAATGAAAAGATGCTTCGGTACAAACATATTTCAGTTAATGAAATAACTGGGTATTTAAATGATGTGTGCTAACGTATACTTCGAGATATTTCGAAAATGAGGAGGACAACTGATGGTACAACAATTTTTTCACAAATTATTATTATGAAATTAATAACAAATTTTCAATAAAACAAGGTTTCTCATTTTAATTTTAATTTTATAAAAGGATAAATTATTACTCAAAAATGCGAGACTATTTTTGAAATGAGCCTTATTATAATAATTTAATTATGTAAAATAAAGCAAAATATCATCACTTTATACTCTTAAAGTACAACACAGCCACTGTCGCAAATCCTTTATTAGCCTGTAACTTTAAAATGTAGCATCCACGACGTTTTTTGCCACAACGGTACCTCGTCCCACTTTAATATTGCCATCTATTGTTTCATACAACCCCGGCCGTATCGTGAGCGAATGTTCACAGATAATACGTACACAATAAATTACATAGCCATGTAGACAACGTCCCCGCTACCGATTCCAGTATGTCGCGAATTTATTATGCATCGATATTGTATCGGTAAATTCGAATGGTAAACAGTCGTCTCACGTGTAACGACATTTATGGTGTTCTAATTTGGTTTAGCTACACGTTTTATCGTTTCAGTGTTTACTGTTGGCTAGACTTGTTTATGATGTAGTATATACATATGTGATATATATGGAGTGACTTAACGCTAGGTTCCCTCTGACTAGCCTGCTGTGTGCCGGATATAGCGTGAAGTTAAAAAAAATGTGTATATATTTTTTCTTCTCGCTTGGCATTGGCGAGGTAAGCAGACAGAACTTAATGTTAAGGTACTCCAATTACTCAATTTACTATTGAATTTAGAGAATTCTATAAGTATTTATAATATGATATTTATATACAACAATAACTAAATAATATAATTGAAAGTCATTTAAATCTAAAATATATAGGCTGTTAAATCGATTTATATTCAACAAAATGTCCTTAAAATAGAAAAAAAATATTTAAATATAAAAAATATTGCTTGCTCTTCGTTTATCTACATTTATTTCGCTGCTATCTTGTTTTCGCGTTGTATCTAGGAAGTTTCATGCTATTCCTAATCTGAGCTATATATTATGAGAGCTAAATATCGCGGGCACCCTCTTAAGCATGCAATACGCGCTATCTCACTTCCTGATGCAAATTATTGCAAATAGATACTTTCGTCAGTTCACTTTGGTTAAAGGTGAACAACATTATAATAATATTCAAATTTGTATGACATCTCATTTTTCGCCTATATAAACAAAACTTTTTATGGGATTTATTATTCGGTTTTTATATATAATATATTTGCATTTAACAATATAATTTATTTATTTATTTATTATTTTATTTACAAAGCCAATAAAGAATTACATTAAGACATTCAACCAGAGGAGAATAAAAAATTTGTTGTTTGTGTGTGTGTTTTTTTTTATAAGAAAATTGCTTGAATGTCGGCAATTTGAACCTTGGATATCTCACTAGGATGCCCTGTGCGGAGATAACCAATGATTGCTGTACGGATCTTATTATTGGATTTGAGAATTAGAACAATGAGCTTTAAATGAATATTTAACAATATTTGCATTTAACAATTAATATATTTAATTTAAATATTTTATATATTATTGTTAGCCTTCGATGAAAAGATGTACAATTTATTTTGAATCATGTACACACACGTAACCTTACAGCATATGTTGCTATAAAGTTGAACCGTATCCAAGAGACTTAAATCTCGCTACTTAAAGTTTAATATACATATGCAAAGCCTTCGGTGGTTTTCAGAAAATCTCATAGATCACTGCACTTAATCAATTTCAATTCCAATCGATATCAATCAATTTATCGCAATTTTAAATTATTTGTGTTATTTGTAAATATTTGCACCGAATGATAAAATATGTGATTCTGGCACCGAACTTTTCACCAAAACTGAAATTTAATCTTGGAGCCGATCGTGTGATGTACCCATGTGAAGTATACCTTCAAATTGTTCGGGATGATAATGTTGTTCTATGTGAAAGGAATGTAAGTAAATTTTATCGTAGTTAAATATGAAATGATTTTGAAAGGTGACTTTGTAGATTTGAATAGAACGATGATGTTAATAAGGCTATTGCTTTTCGCTCTGATACCTTCTTTAGTCGTATGTCTTGTCTAATCTATGCGAATTAATGGTAATCTACCAGTAAGTTATTTATGATGAACAAGTGGCCTAAATTCGGAGGTGGCGCAGATGCTCAAAGTGTGACTGTAGGCGCGACAAGTTGTGGGTTTGATTCTTATTCGAGGAAAGGGAATATTTAATATTTCTATTTTCTTTGCTTTGGTGTCGAGGAGAG
>DWAP01002752.1:0-12965 GCA_018230625.1 Heliconius eleuchia | reverse complement strand
TGAGAGGAGTGCTCGACGCTAGCGAGGTGCTGGTCGCGGGGCCGTACCTGCACGAAGAGCGTGTTCTCCTGCTGGCGGCGCCGCAGCTCGTCGTCCTGCAGGCGCATGCGCGCGGAGAGCTCCTCCTCGGTGCGGTGCAGCTGCGCGCGCTCGGCGTCGCGGCGCTCGTCGGCGGCGCGCTCCGCCATCTCCCAGCTGCGCTTCTGGCGCTCGCGGTCCTGCTCGCGCTGGCGCAGCTGCTCGCGCAGCAGCTCCGTCTCGTGCTCGTACTTGGCGTACTCCATCTGGGCCTCGAGCTTCTCCTCTTCGGCCGCCAGCTCCTTCTTCAGCGCCTCCTCCTTCTGGCGATGTAGCTCGTGCAGTTGCTTCCACCTGGTTCCATACTCGTGCTCGAAGCTACCAGATTCAGAAAACCGTGGACCCATCTACAAATTACAAATTACCGTTTTAAATACATGACTTTTTTAATTAATATTTTTCGACCATATTTTTACAATCAATAATTTCAACAGCATTGTCTATATAAAAAAAAAAAAGCATTGTCTATTCTATCAGTTAACAATGTTATGATAGATACTTTTAATACACACCTCACGAGCGCGCATGTATTCAGGATGTTTTTTGGGCAAATTTTTTTCAGGGTACCCATCAAATTCATCTGGCTCTTCATAATTTTCCACAATCACAGGACGAAGAGATCTTGGAAAATAGAAGAAAAAAAAGTTATATTTAAATGACGTAATAAATAATGTAAACTTTTCTTATGGTTGCAAAACTTACGAAGTCAAGAAGAAGCATCTTTCGCCACAATTACGAATAGCAGCTAATGCACTGGGTTTACGCGCAAATTCTACAATCCCTTCTCCAAGAGTTTTTCCCCTCTCATCTACTTTAACATATGCTTTCTCAATTTTACCAAAGATTTCAAATGCACGATACAGTAATTCATTAGAAACGAAAGGTGGTAAATTTTTAACACGCACTGCACTGTTATGAGGGGCAAATCTAACTCTCAAATTTCTACCGTTTCGTAGTTTACCATCCAATTCACGTTTTGCCTTCTCTGCATTGACTCTATAATCCTAAAAAAAAATAATTATGAATAAAAGTAAACAAAATTTATTAATAAATAAAGTTTAAGGAGAGAAAAGTGTTTTACCATTTTTATAAAACCAAAATTCTTTTCTTTATTAAGAAACAACTCAGCAGCTTCTCCAAACTGGTTGAATAAATTAATAATCTCTTCTTCTGTGACATCACTTGTAAGATTACCAATGTACAAACGGCTCCTTCCATTAAATTTAATTTCTGGTTGTTCAATCGGAGACAAATCAACCAAGGGTCCTACTAAATCCTTCAGTTTGTTAGCCAGTATTTGTTCCTAAGAAAAACAATCAAGAAATTAATCAAAGAGTCACATCAAGACATCAAAAATTTTACTATAACAGTTACTGCAATTAATGTGCATGCAAATAATAACAGTTTTTATTTTATCAAAATCGTTTTAAAAAATTTCCAAAGCCACAAAGAACGGTGAGGAATAAAACCGAAGAAGTAAATGTCTAACTACTCATTTATAATATTAGAATTTCGATCAAGTTTTATTAAAAAGCTATACTTTTTCTGTCAAGTTTTATACAGCAGGAAAAACAAACATAAAATTTTTCAAGTTGATTATGTTTAACATAATCTTCCAAAAATATTACATGATAATAAATACACTTTACACGAGTATAAATTTAAAAATATATATGTACAATAGGCAACCTTACATTTAATACAAACTATGAAAATAAAATTATGGTGATGATTTCATCACCGCATATAGCAGAATAGGCAGTGGAAGCCTATTGTAACAATTCTCCGCTCTTTACTTTTCGCCAAATTCTGGAGGCATTTCATGTTCAATAGCAAAACTCAATGCCGCACTTTGCCTCGTCACAAGCTCGTGCCCCTATGCCACAATTAGCCCCTAGACACTTTACATATAGGCGCAGCATAACGTCTCACGCTAGTGTCACTAGGTGTATAAAATTTTTTTATTAAAAATCTAATATATTCTAATTATAATTAAAATTAATAAACTTTAAATAATGTACAATGAAAGTCAACATACTTCTCTCTGTACAGGTTTTCCTCCATCTTGTTGAGGTCCACGATTAGACATTCTTTGTTGATTGCGAGCAGGTCCCTGTCCACCTGGTCCACCTGGTCCGCCTGGTCCACCTGGGCCACCATGCTTCTGGTTAAAACCCTTCGGGCCAAAGTTACCTTGCCTGTTACCTTGATGGCCACCTGGACCCCATGAACCCTTGTTGCCTCCAAAGTTACCTCCATTCATGTTCTGCAAAATTAGTCTCATTAAATTGGAGAGTTATTCAAAAATATATTCATTTTAGTAAGGCAGATAATTACATTTTGATTCTGTTCCTGCCCAATGTCCATCAGTCTGGGAGGAGGGCCCTGCACAAGTACAAATCAATCACATTAAATTGTGAATAGTAGTAGTAAACTTAAAAATAGATTCTGAATTGTGGTACCAAGTTCCCAACAAATAAGTTATTAGAAATAAAGAAAAAGATAAACATATATTTAGCTTGGCAAAAATCATAGGACTGGTTCAGAATTCACAGGATAGATGATATGTTACAGGCAGAGTAATTGTCTAGTAGACTAGAAGTTTTAAGTTTAAAAAAATTATAATTGTTATTATCAAATTTAATAATTTGAGTAGACAGTATTACTTCAAAATAAAAAAAAAAACAATTAGATATAAATTCTGCAAAAAATTTAAGGCTTTTGTATTCTTCTTTATGTGCTAATGTGTACATAAAACCAATTTCATTCTGTCATAGTATTTAAAACTACATTAGTAAGAAAAAGGAATCATTTAATATTTCTGAACTGACACCTAACTATTGGAATGAATCAATTCCTATTACATACCTTTTGGAAAGAGCTTTGATTGTTCTGATTTTGTTTAAGTTCATTAGACATATTAGATTTATCCACTTGATCCTGTGAATCCAGTTTATTCATGTTACCCTGGTTTTGCTGTTGCTGGTTGGATTGTTGAAGTTGTTGTGGTTTTTGTTGTTGATTTTGCTGTGGTTTTGGTGGTTGGTTTTGTTGCGGTTTTGGTTGCTGGTTTTGTGGTTTTGCTTGTTGGATTTGTTGTGGTTTTAGTTGTTGTTGTTGTTGTTGCTGCTGTTGTTGCTGCTGTGGTTGCTGCTGAGGCTGCTTTTTCTGTTGTTGAGGTTGAGCTGGCGCATCTTGCTCTTTAGGTGGTACTTGAGCTTGATTTTGCTGCTGTTGAGGTTTTTCATGTTGTTTTACTGACTAAAATTTAAAATACTTATTAATACAAATAGTCCAAAGTATATCAAAGCAGTTAAATTTTGAATGTAACACAAAAGTAATTATTATAACAATGCAAAAAAAGCTATGCCTAATTGTTAAGACATACTATTCCCATGCCAGATCATCACATTCATTACCGAAACAAGCGGCGATTTGACCTCAGCGATAACAAAAGATATACAAATATTATCACAAACATTAATTTACAAAAGGTATAATTTTTTCATGTATAAATGCATGCAAGATAGGATGAGCAACACAAGACATTTCTGGGATGGAAAACAAGATGGCGGTGAAGCTCAAGACACTCGATATATGTACTTCATAGTAATGTTTTAGAAACCGCGAATGCATTGTAGTTTAAGCAAAAATTTAAAATACTGACCTCATTCTGAGGACGTTGACCTCCAAAATTATTTGGTCCTCTTTGATTGTGTTCAAATCGAGAATTGCGGTATCCACCCCGATTATTACCTCGTCGACCACCTTGACGCTGGGGCTGTGGTGGACCTCCAAATCCTCTGTTGCCGTATTGATTCATATTTTGCATTTGCATTCTGAAACGATACCATCATTTGAAGAAACATGTATATCGGCATAAGTCTACTTGTATAAATTAAACACAAATATTACCTTAAACTTAAATAACAAGTATTATTTTAAAGAACTGTGCCAAATAAACACGATTCAAATAAATTAAACAATTATTAACACGTTAACACGTAATAAATAATCCCGTATAGAAGACGAAACCGCTACGCGTTAATGAAATAAAATGGCGGAATGACGAGTCGCGTCTAATGGATCAATGACGCGACCGGAAATGCTAGCTAACTGATTAAACACAATACCAACTGCAGAAATTGAAATATATGAGCAAGGTTTTATCTATGGAACCGGTACGTAATACCGCGTTGAACCTTTTGTTGGCGGTTCTCGTAAACGCAAAAAAATCATTATGTTTATACTTAAAGTATTTAATATTAGAATGGGCTCATAATAAGGTAATATTAATGAGAAGGCAATAACGCTGGTTGAAGACAGTGATTTTACATGGAAAACGGCAATGACAATTATAGAGAATAATGATTATTAGCTTTAGAGTACATGAATCTGTATTTTTCTCGTCAATTTCTTTATATATGCCATGCGGGGGTTCCTCGTGATTTTTCGTGACTTTTCCTATATCATCGATATGATATTCCCTAAAGGCAACTGAAGTCTCCTCTTTTTTGATGGTAAAAAAATTCCAACCATCTTCTCTACTTAAGATATGTCATTAACTCCGCATATCATACTTGGGATACATCAGTTCTCCCTCTCAAGGGTTTGTTATTAGTGCTAATGCTATAGTTGGGTTAATCCGCTGGGTAAAATCTTTCCCTTTGGGTATATGTGTTCTGTGGGTAAAATTATCGTAGCATAGGCTGAAATACAAAATACTTTTGCCATTCTCATAATGATAAAAAACAAACGATAAAAAAATACTGTCAAATGTTAAAATTGTAACTTGATTTTAAATTCAAACTTCAAATATTTTGCGACATTTTTATTATCACTTTTAACATATTTATCGTCGATAATTTAAAAAATGGAAGAAATCGGCGAAGAATCATCATCATTAAATATTGATACTAAATTTCCTATGCTGCCGTACGAAACACAAATTTTTATTGATATATTTGAAAGTGATGCTCTTTTAATTATTGCAAAGTAAGTAGAGAATGTAGATTATTTTCTCTAACTAAAATAATTAGTTATATGGTACTATTAATAAAGAGGATAGTTGTGGCGCAGGAATTCCGCCACTTAACATCCTCCAGCCTCCAGAATTCGGCGGGAAATGGGGAACGGAGTCTCTTAACACTCACTGTGTACAGAATACAGCGTGAAACTGTTTTTTTTTGGTTTTTAATTATTATTTTTTTCTCTTTCTTACAGAGGTCTCAATTATAATTCTATTGTTTCAAATATATTGTGGACTTATAAGGACGCTGCTAATTTAGTTTTAGTATTGAACAGCAGTGAATATGAAGAAAAATATTTCTCAAAAATATTCAATTTACCTGTATTGCCTAATACTGGTAGTGAAAGGTGACTTTCAAAAATATATTTTAATGTTATAATAAAAGAAAAAAATTATTTTAAATCTATTTGCAATGGAATACTTTATATTATTTTAGGGAAAAAATCTATTTGGAAGGTGGCATACATTTTGTAACAACAAGAATTCTAGTTGTTGATATGTTAAAAAATCGTGTCCCTATATCTCATGTCACAGGTATTATTGTTTTAAGAGCTCATACAGTTCTAGAATCTTGTCAGGAAGCATTTGTACTGAGATTATACAGACAACAGAACAAGGTATTATATAAAATATATTCTTATAATAAAAAAATATGTAATGTATGGTGTGTAAGAACTGACATAATTTTTAAGTAATTTTTTAGACTGGGTTCATTAAAGCATTTTCCCATTCACCTATATCTTTTACATTTGGCTATCATCAAGTTGAGAAAGTAATGCGATCACTATTTGTAACAGAATTATATTTATGGCCAAGGTAATAAACATTATTATTATTATATTTTTTTTATTTTTATTATGCTCAATAATTCATATTTTGGCCATTGTTGTGCAATGGCTCAGCATTTAACTGTATATGTGATGCATAACCATCATTCCATGGTTGGAATTCCACTCCGGGGAATGGATTATTTAGCTCTTTATCTGGGGTCAAAAAAAATATTTTAATATTTAACTGTTGTAGATTTCATGGTACTGTAATTAAAAGTTTAAAGAGCAGGCAAGCTGAAGTTATTGAATTACATGTACCTTTAACAACAACCATGAGTCAAATACAAACATGTCTCTTAGATATCATGAATTACACAGTAAAGCAAATAAAAAGTATCAATAGAACACTGGATATGCAGGTATGTATTGTTCCATATTATATACAAACATTTAACCAAAAAAACCAGCCAACTGCGAGTCAGACTCGTGAATGAAGTGTTCCATACCATTATCTATGAAAACATCATAAAAACATGTTTTTTATATATGGAAACCGCCTTCAAATATTTGTATTATTTTAAATTTTATTTATTTTATTTTATTTTAATTATCTATTTTTAAAGTGTATAACTAATTATTCTGTGAATATTTCAAGTGTCTACTTGTCGCTGTAATCATTATCAAGCAAAAACAAGCGAAAATTATGTTTGCTTTAAGCCCCTTTAAATATATATTTAAATCAAATCAGCCTCACGTCATCTTCGCATTTACGAGAGTAGACAGAGGTAGCCTAGTATTAAAACACTCTGCTCCCCACTTTCTGCCGAATTCTGGAGGTATTTCTTGTAAGTGACAGAAAAAAGAAAATATTAAATATTTCATTTCCTTGACTGGGAACCCCAACCTGTCACATTTACAGTCACATGCTTGCATCCCTGCGCCATGACTGGCCTTATAATTTTTAAATATCATATTTAAAAATTATACTGTGTTTTTATAATACTAACAGAAATAAATAATATTGTGAAATTTTCAACTATCTATTAGGGTTCCTGAGATACAGGTTGGAGACAGACAGAAAGACAGACGGACAGATCGACAGCAGAATCTTAGTAATAGAGTCATGTATATACAAAGGAAATCTAGTGTTTAAGCATTGTTTCTCATTTACTACCCAATTTTTCGTGACATCGTGTGTTGAATGACGAAACTCAAACTCGCACTTTGTATACTAAGGCGACGAAATGAGTGATGATCAACCATCAACGTTACAAGCCTGTCCTATCGCACCACAACAACCTTTGTTTATTAATTATTACATTCACTTAATCATATATTTATCTTATTACAACTTGTAAATTTATGTTTCAAGGAAATTACATTAGAAAATTGTATTACAAAGAAATTTCATAAAATCCTTCAGTCGCAATTAGATTGTGTTTGGCATCAGCTAAGCACACGAACAAAAGAATATATTCAAGATTTAAAAATCTTAAGAACCATGATTATGTAAGTGTATAATGCAATTTTAATTTTTTTTAGCCTTAGGCTTTATTCTGTAGAAGGGGTAAGGCAGGTTTAATATGTTTTTTATGGATATGGATATATGTGTATAATAAAATCCACAATTTAAACAAGTTTAAAAAACCATTCTTATACACCAATCATTGTACCATCATAATTTTTACTTGCCTCAAACCAGAGTAAAAGTTTTGCTTGAGTTAATATGAATATTTCCTTTAAATAATCAAAACATCATTGTGTTCACGATTTTGTTTTCTTTGCTTTCACATATATTTGTCTCACAGTGATAGTGCTATCTTTACAATATTACGAATTAAGTATGTGACAATGCTATCACTATGGTTGTCAAAAACCAGTATAAATCAATATAAGCCAAGCAAGTAATTAACACCTACACGATATGTGAACACTCACACAAACGCGAAGCTCAGCTTAGATCTCGTGGGCTGTATAGGTATAATAAAATTGTGACATTGTTATTGAACACAGTAGCTGTTGATATTCTTGCAATTCAGCTCTTCTTTTCCCTTTTTTTAACAAAACCACCTTCCGGGCAGTGGTAGCTTTATTTACGTTTGGCAATTCAAAAGTGATTACAGAAGTCCATTAGTCACTAATAAACTACTACTAATAATAGGTTTAAAATTAAATATACTTTATATTTTAAATTTAAACTAATGTACCACTGTGTTTTTCGCTTAGTGTCGGAAAACAATACATTGAATGTTGAGTAATGGAACTCAACCCCGCTTATTGTAATTATATTTAAAATAAAATATGTATGTTTTTTTTTCAGAAATCTTATCCATGATGACTCAGTATCATTTTATTCATTAGCCACAAAATACAGAACACCAGAGTATGCAAAAATTAATTCTGGTTGGATCCTCCTCGACTCGGCTGAGCAGTTGTTTAAGTTGGCTAAAAGAAGAGTTTTCAATTACAGTAATGGTAAGAATCAAACTTTTTTTTTCCACTTTCCGCTCAGTTTACAAGGCATTTGCTTTGTCTTGTAACTAGGCAGAAGAGGCCAGTCGTGGCGCAGGGACACAAAGTGTGACTGGTTGTGGGTTCGATCCCCGCTCGATAAGATGAAATATTTATTAAAATTTATATTTCCGTTTCTTCGCGCTGGTATCCAGGCAAAGCGAGGGAATTCATTATTTTTTCTTAATAGTAGTTTCATTTGGTTGCTCTGGAACCAAGGCAAAAGCCCCACGTTGAGTTCCGCCACTCAACACGCAATATTTTAGAACTAAAACTTAACATTAGGTTCCCTCTGCCTACTCTCCTATGCAGGAAAAAGCGGGAAGGTTTTTCTTTTTAAAAGCATTTTAATAATTTTAATTTTTAATATAAACCAATATGTTTTCACTATAATATCTTATGTTAAAACAAAATTTGTGACTTATATAAATAAATGTTACAGAATTTGATCCAGAATCGTCGCCCAAATGGAAAGTCTTGATTGATTTACTTGTAAAGGAAATACCAACAGAAGTTAGAAACAAACAAAATGGTTCTTTAAAAAATACAAAAATATTAATACTTTGTCAAGACAATAAATCTTGTCATCAACTTAACCAACTTTTGACTATGGGTGAAAACAGATACTTATTTTACACAGCCTTTACCAGAGAGATAACGATAACAACAACATCTACCAAATATAAAAACTTAAGTAAACAAATACCTATTAAAACAGAAAAAAAAATTGAACCAGGAGGTTCTTCGGCAAACGATTTGGAAACAAAAGAAGAAAGTGAAGATAACGTGGATGTAGAAGATTTAAATAAATCAAATTATCTTTTAACTCTCACTCAAGTGGACAATACAAGTAAGAAAACAAAGTCAGGTGAAAACATGTTTGAATCCCTTTCACAGGTTTGTGTTTATGTGTTTTGATCTATATACAGTAGGGACCATCTGTCGTTGCCGCCTTGAAGTTAGGCTTTCTGAACTTCTACGTATTGTACGCTCGGAGAGGAAATAAACAAAAGTTAGAAAAAATCCTAAAACATCAACAGCTAAATACTTATTTACAAAACGTATAAAAATTTGAACGTACCGGGACGGGAATTTTTATACGTTTTCTAAATAAGTATTTATCTTTCCTAAGTGTGGATTAACACTTTAAAAATGTTTAAAAATCTACAGCTAACTTCAGGGCAGCCACAACTCATCGACCGCATTGTACATATAGAGTACTCTTTAGTTAAGTATTTTATAGAATGTCGACCATTTTTAATTATTATTTGAAAAGTACACTGATTGCCCATAGCAAAAAGACCGCAAAAAATAAAAATGTAAATAATAGATTTCTATTAAAAACTTGTTGACAATAATCTCAACATGCCAAAATAAATAATAATTGAAAATGAAATACATTTCATTTTCAAGTATGTAAGTCCTTATGATTGACTATCATGTTTATCTATTTTCAAAAAATAACCCAAAAGTTTTTTTATTGTTGCCGATCTACCAATTCTATAAATTAATCAAAGAATAATCTAATAAAATATCATCTAACTTAACTCTCTAACCTTAATAATGCTAAGTTAATAACTGGCAGTCTCTTCCCTAAATCGAGCGCGCCCACGGCCTTTTTACTATTATTTGCTCATAATTATAAGTGTATTTACTGAAATTTGGTTCGTTATTTTTAGAATGGTTAATCATAATCATATACACTAAATCAATTGTAATTTATCTTTCATTGCTCACAAAAGTTATGAAATACTTGATATATCAATAGATGTAAATATTTTTCTATCTGGGCAATGGGTACTCGAGCGCGGTAAAATCGATCCCACACAATCTTTCAATGAAATCTTTCCATAAAAATTGGTTCAGTTCCAGAGAACCAAAGAGGTCCAGAAGGACCAAAATTTTAAAATAATTTACATTAGTGTTTAAGTATCGTGTAAATAACTGTATGCACTTGAAAAAAACACATTTGGATGTGGATATAGATTAGAGTAAAGGTGTTCTGTCTTCCTGTTATATGCGTTAATAACATTTAATTAGTACTAAGCTCAGTACTATCGCACGTTTTAATCTAAAAGGATTTTTTTTTTATTTAAATGTTTCTTATAGTATGTATATATTTTTTTGTTTCCAGATTGACACCCTGGATCTAACACAACTCGAAGTTGAAAAACCTATTATTTGCATACAAACATTTAAACAAAATGGCAATCATTTTTCATTAGAACAAACGCTACAATCGTTACGACCAGAATATATTATTTTATACCACAGCGATGTGTCTGCTGTGCGACAAATAGAGGTTTTTGAATGCAAGAAGGAACCCGACGAGCCGAAATGTACAGTTTATTTTGTTATCCACGACAAGACAGTAGAGGAGCAGGCGTATCTTACTTCACTGAGAAGGGAGAAGCAAGCGTTTGAAATACTCATACAAACGAAAAGTGTTAGTTATTACTTTACTATTATAAATAATATATATATAATAATAAAAAAAATATAGACTTGCACAGTGTCTGACTATAAACATGATGGTTTTGGGTTTCGTTCCCACTCGAGGGTATCATTTATTTTCATTTTCTTGATCTGATAACAATACAGCGCGACATTACATTAAATTCCCCCATTTTATATATGCAATGTCTCAAATACGAGTATATATTTTTTTGTTAGGTTATGGTAGTGCCATCTTACCAAAATGGGAAAACTGATGAATATTTTAATATGAATATTGAAGAAGAAGACACATCAACTGATACAAGGAAGGCGGGTATGAATAAACCAAATCAAATTAATATAAAAAAATATGAAAAAAGGGATATCTCTCTTCTATTTTACGGAATTCAACATCACCGCTATTACCTACGACTCGATTTCGTGAATGAGGCGTGTGCGGCGTCATCGCTTTGGTAGATTTGTGCTTGTGTGCGTCATTATTGACAAATGGCGTTTTATTTTAGAACGATAATTTTATTATTTCGTTTGATAAAATCATTTTTAAAATTTTTTGGAAAATCTCGTTTTTTTTAATTTGCATTATGATTTTATAGAGTAGTTTAAACTGTGGTTTCATTTAAAGCTATCCTTTTTAGGGGGCCAAATACAGACTAAAGAGAAACCAATGGTTATAGTTGATATGAGAGAATTTCGGTCAGACCTGCCCGCCTTGTTACATAAACAGGGAATAAACATAGAACCTGTTACTATCACTGTAAGTATACAAACAGTTTTTATATAATAATAAGTTAAATAAATAAAAATTATTATATATTTTGTCATCTTTATATTGTGTCTTAAGTAATTAGTTTCCTCTATTTCTTACACCCTTTTAATAACTACGGTTGTATGTATGTAAAGGTGTAGTTTGATTTAAAATTTTGCATAGCTATTAAGAACCGATGACAATCAGTGTAATAAAATTAAAAAAACCTATGAAGGGCGAGTCGGACTCTAAAAAAAGCATGGGGTGGCAAGTGTCAATAAAATCACCTAAAAATCCCCTCCCCTACCTCCCCCCACCCTTTTTTACGAATAATTTATTTTAAAAATAATTTGTTGTTGTTATGGGTTCGATTCTCATTCAACGAAACGATTAAACTGTACTGTGGCTTCACTATTTAATGTTATTTAATTGTTAACAAAATTCGCAAATGAACAGATCGGCGATTACATCCTGACGCCGGACATATGCGTGGAGAGGAAGACAATATCGGACCTGATCGGGTCCCTGAACTCGGGGCGCCTGTTCGCGCAGTGCACGCAGATGTGCCGCAACTACAGCCGCCCCATACTGCTCATAGAGTTCGATCAGAACAAACCATTCAATCTACAGGTCACTAAAATTTATGACATTTGTATACTATAAAAAAAAAATCTGTTTTGAAAAACGTACAAAAAAATTAACGTAGCGGGATTTGAACCTGCGCCTCTTGGAATCCAATTCTTTAAATTCCTTCTTCGGTGATGTGTCAGGATCTGCAACTTGCTCTTTATACAAATAGTACATCACCACCTTCTTTTCTGGTTTCGACCATCGTTTTATCACCCTTACTTAATTAAGCTCATATATTTTTGAGCCCGTCGTGGCACAGGAGCACAATTGTGAGACTGTCAACGCGACGGTTGAGAGATCGATGCCCACTCGAGGGAAATGAAGTATTTAATATTTTCATTTCCTTGCTCAGGGGACGAAGCAAAAGCGGGGCGTTGAATTCCGCCACTCAATACAACCGCGTGCGGGCCGCTAGTATATATTAACAAGTAATGTTTAGGAAATATTCCATACTTCCTATACATTATTGAGATCTCTTAAATAGTAGTATATCTTGTTATATATGTAATTATTGTTCTCAATTACAGGGAAATTTTGTGGTCTCCACAGACATATCCGGGGCTGACATTCAACAGAAGTTACAGCTCCTAACTATACACTTTCCAAGACTCAAACTGGTGTGGTCTCCCAGCCCGTACGCCACAGCCGACTTGTTTTACGAACTCAAAGTAAAATTATAATTTCCTTTTTTTTTGAGGCCAGTCGTGGCGCAGCGGCACAAAGTGTGACTGTAAAACCGACTGGT
>DWAP01002751.1:0-12968 GCA_018230625.1 Heliconius eleuchia | reverse complement strand
TACATTTATCTAATAATATATGTAACTAATTTAAAAACTGTACAGGAGTTAATATTTAATCATTATAGTTATTTTACAAATAATATTATGAATTCTTACCCAAATAATTTAACATTTAAGGATGTTTCTGAAGCAGTAAATTAAATTATTCACTGACACAGCCAGCACATTTAACAGAGTTTTAAAATTATGATGAGACTTGCATAACGTAGATAAAAAGAACGTAATGTTACAAAATATATACGTATAATAAATAATTAGCTTTATGTGTATTTTGTAAATATCAACATTGGTCGTATTTATTAATTCAAAACGATCAAAAATTCTCATAGAAATTACGATAATGTAGTAAAAAATAACATTTGAAGTCATTAGTTAGTTGTCAATCAAGTCTGTTTATTAAATCAATAATCATGTAGTTTCAGCAGGCGAAGCCGCGAGCGGGCAGCTAGTTATTAAATAAGCGATGAGAGAATAAGATAGGCTGACCGTCAATTAACATCCAGTCACATTGTATTTTTAAAATACATTATAGAAGTGTTGCTCGATACGAACACGTAATATACCAACGTCCAAGCTATTTACGTGATTTTATCTTTTTTAATAAATTTAAAGTACCACACATTGAAGGGTTAAAATACTCCGTTGTCTCATGCAATTTCTCGTCCAGACATAACTGAAACTACGTAACGTAGAAAGATGAAATATATAACAACTAAGGTCCCAAAATTCGAGAAGCGCAAAAACGACAACTTTATATTTTACATCACAAAGTATGTGTACCTATAGTTAGTTATTAAGAAAACTTATAAAAATTTGAACGTAGCGGGTATTTTATACGTTTTCGTAATAAGTATTTTCAGGTCTATAGTACTTACTACTTCGGACTGCATGTCCATGTGGAAGAGCAAGTTGCATGGTAGATTCCATAGAACCCCAGTGGGCCCGAACGTGGATACTGCTTCCTCCTTATCTTGGTTACAGTTCGAGGATCTATTCGGAGAAACTGAAGTTTCTTTCTATATAATTATGGAAAAAGTTATCAAGAGACATATTATAAAAGATGGCACTATCGATATCTGTAGGGCGTTTCATCGACCTGGGGAGTCCCTCAGGCGTATTGTCTCTGCTTGTTCTCATCTTACTAATGGTGAATATTTGCATAAACACAATTAAGTAGCCAACATAATACCTCAGCGACATGCTCTTCAATATGTTCTTGTAGAAAATAGCAGTGCTATGCTCGACTGGGATCGGTCTATTATTACTGACAGGATATTGTAGTCAATAGACCTTATATAATACTAATAGGTAACCCGAGTGGTGACGGCACTCAGTGATTGTTGATATTACTATCCCATATGGCGACAATCTCGTGAGGACGGAAAAATAAAAGTAATCTAAATATTTGGACCTTCCTTACCTATGACATTACTGCCATGTATGATGTCAATGCGACATGCGATATCAATGTGCCGATAGTGGTTTCAGTTAAGTTAACTCGACTAACATCTTAAGAGGTTATCGCTTAGCTTGTATCAAGAACCGGATGCAGAAGGCAATTTTACTTGAAACGACGCGTATTCACTTAATAAGTGCCATTTGAATCAACGGTTGTGTCGCCTATTAAAAAAATGGTTTGAGCACCTGTTAAAACCTTGTATACCTATTTTAGTCATTTTATTAGCTTAGCGGTTCCGTACCTCTTAAGGAAAAAAGTAACCCTTATAAGATCACTATGTTACCCGTTCGTCTGTCTGTCCGTCAAGAGACTTTATCTCGACTTGACTTTATCGAGATATCGAGTTGAAATTCAAACTATATACTCACGTCTACGATCCCATAATTTCCTGAAAAAAAAACATGTTTCTAAATTTACTTAATATGGCCGTTTATATAAAAAATCTGAAAACTACATTTGTGCTTAAATCGTTAAAAATAATAACCTCAAAACTTAAAGGTGCGCAAAATTTGGTATTAAAGCCGTTAGTTCAAGAGGTATCAGATAAGGGGACTCTGGCTAAGCTGGTTTATAATTTTCAGAAAAAGCTCGAGACCGACAATTTTTGTACGGAACCCTCGGTGGGCGAGTACGACTCGCGCTTGTTCGGCGTTAGCTTGTAGCGCGAAATTTATAGGTAATAATTTATAGTCTGTTTTTTCTTTATCTGTTTATTCTTTAATAATTATATAGTCATTGAGTACGGATGATATTGCGACATTAAGTTATAAATAATGTGAGACAAAGTACAAGATCAAAGTACTCAGATATTTTATCAACAAATTACGTTTGATTTGAATATTGTAATAAATGATGAAATAAATGAGAAAATAATTTTCCTTTTGCAAGTCAGTTTTATAATGTGTTTGTTTATTTATATAAAAAAATAAGAATGAAAGTATTTTTCGTATATAACGGCAGGCAGTAGACCCCTAAATATAATAAAACTCCTGTGTCATCACACAACTATCGCGTTTACCGTCTGATATTGTTTCACTGCGCCACGACAGCATCAATTTTTTTAAATGTATTCCGCAAAGTAGGCAGAGGGGACATGAGAAACTAGTGTTAAGACACTCCGTTTTTAATAGGACATTCCCGTTTCTCATTTTCCGCCGAATTTACGCTCAACATGTCCGTTGCAGGGCCCTAACCTAAAATATGTGAACCGGATCACCCTGGTTGTATTTAAAGCCAAACACTGTACCACTGCACCACGATGACCTGAAATGTGAGTAGTTATTTTCAAAATCTAAAAACATCCTTCTTCTTCCAAGTCCCTGTTACCTGACATTTCTTTTGAGATGTATGTTTTCTTGTAAGCTAGAGCAAAAACTAACATTAATCACGTGGTAAAAGCCAATTGGCGTGACGCAGATATTGTGCGGGGTCTCAATAAATCTGGTTTCAAACTCTATTTGGCACGCGATTTCCATGTAAATGCAACAAGAACGTCGGGTGACTATGATTTATAAAAACATAGATAACTATTAATAATACCTTACCACTAGCTTCAAGATTTTTGAGAATAAATCCTTCTTTATTTGGCATAGCGAATCTAATATTAGGGCAATTAATATTCTACACTTGACTAGACTTTACCAGAGTCGAGGCTGTCGTTGCACCGCGGTTTGGAGTGTGATTGTGATGCGACGGTTGTGGATTCGATTCCCACTCGGGGGAAATTATTTTCAGTTCTTCACTCTGGTAATAAGACAACGCAGCGTGGCGTTGAGTTCCTTCTCTGAACACGTGCTACCTCAAATGAAATTAAATTTTAAAATGGCACGGAAAATTGGAAACGGAGCATCTTCTACACTTCTTCCAACTTTTGACCAATTTTGGAGACATTGTGTGATGAATGCCAGATTTAACTCAATCAAATCGAGAAAATTACGAAAATATGTTTGTCTTTATTGATTGTTTTAATCTAATGTATGGTCATAATACAGATTTAATTCGCGGACGCAGTTCAATTGTAATGGTATACTCGTATACTAAAATCTTGAGAAATTCAGAGTAGACTACGCCCCTCGCTGCAATAATATGTAGGCTAGTAGCCAGTAGGTTAGTGGTCAATTAGGAAATAATACTGAATAGTAATAATGCTGATTTTTATGACAATATGTACCTAACGTTTAACATTAAGATATGAAAATTCTGTTTAAATAATAAATAATGTTCGTCGATCCTCTGTTTCTGTTGTTGTTTTTAAGCTTCACGTTAGGCGTCACGCTATTCCGCATATAACAGGGCAGGCTGCCTAAACTGCTATGCGGGATAAAGTATGAAGTTAAAAAAATCTTTTAATAGTGGTTAAATATTCAATATTTATTTCAATATTTATTTAAATTTATATTTCCATTTCTTCGCTCTGGTGTCCAAGCAAAGCGCGGCGTTGAATTCCGCCACGGCGGTAAGTCTTAGCACTTAGTTCCCCCCTGCCTCCCCTGCTGTGCGCTGGATACAGCTGATTTTTTAAATATTTTACAGGTGTACATATTCCACATAGTTGAGAGGTGAATCTAATTGCTAAGTTAAGTCAGTTAAAAATTTGTTTCTCTAATTTATGTTCAATGAGAATGTCGTGGCGCAGGGGCACAAAGGTGTGATTGTAATGCGATGGTTATGGTTTCGATCCCCACTCGAGGGAATTCAAATTCAAATATACCACCACTCAACGCCTCGAAATTTGGCGGGAAGTGAGTGAGAGAGGGTAACGGAGTGTCTTAACACTAGGTTCCCTCTGCTACCGTGATGTATGCAGGACGGAAGCAAACCTATTTTTCTTAATTAATCAGAATTTAGAATTTAGAATGCGTGTTGAATATCACTTTTTAGAATATAATATAATGTCGCCATTTTTTTTTACTTTCTTTTTTATGGAAACTTTTTTTTTCTACTTGTATATGGTATGCAAATACATACAAACACAAATATTTCTTTAACTCGGTGATTATTTATATAGATACGAGTACATAAGAAAAATGAAAGTAAGCCAAATAATATATACAAAATAATTTTATGCAAAAAAATAGATAAAAATGTGTATGTCACCTTAACTTACATGATATAAAATTTTAAACAGTTTCTGCTTTAAAATACCGTATAAACATAATAATATCTGTACTGATTATAAGTTTTATGGGAAATTTTCAACTTTTACAAGATTCACCGGATACAGAAATATCTGAGAGATCGATCGAAAATTCGCGTACAGTACATAAATATTTGTACATACACACGTCACCAGGGCAACACGTATTTTAGCGCGTATTGCGTTTACTTAAGCGCTATAAGGAATCAAGACAGTAGCCCACTACAACGGCAGCTAATTTAGGCGTCCTCTTATTTATGTCTTCATACGCACCGCCGATAGCCCCTAATTACGTGGCCGACGCAAAAACACTAATCGACCATCGCTTGCCAGTCGTCATTCTTAAAGAAACTTTAAACCTCCTCAACATTCTCGAAACTAAATCTTAAGAAACTAAAGCTTTGGAGCTCACTTTGGTTATTCTTGTTAAAGCGCTTGCGATGTTGGTCCTTCGAGCCGTCTATAGAAAATGTCGCCATAATGTCGTTAATCTACACTTCATTTTGGAGCCAATATGGTCTTTTACAAGAGGCACTTGAGTTAATTTTAAAATCCATCGATATACGACATTTTTCTTTGGACGGTTATGTCTTTTGATCCAGGAAATTGAAACCTTTTTCTACGTAATAACGGTTTGAAATTGTATAGAGTCTTTCTTGTAGTTAGGTCGATTTACATTGTATTTTAGAGTTGCCCATGAGAAGCGTTAATGAGAGCGGCTTCGTTCAGATTCCTCGCCAGCAATGTTAGTGTATCTGCTTTTGTCGGCGCGATACGACTTTTTGCGATGTTCAATGATAACAATGAGCGGTGTTAAGAAAAGACGAAATCCTTTAGAGATAATAAGAAGCGAGATAATGGCCAGTTAATTAATTAATGTGCGCCGTTGAATTGTGCTTGAACGCCGGTTAAATCGTATACGTTTTCGCGATAGCTATCTGGGCACGTCTTCGGAGCGGTCGAAAAAACTCGTTCGCTCCTCGCTCCCTGCATTACTGACCGTAGCAGACAATCACTTCTTTTTCCATGTCACTGTAATAACTTGTGTATGGATTTGGGTCCCTTTTTTGTATGTAGGTATGCGATTTAGAAAGGATGAATTAAAATAGCTTCACGCTTTATCCCGCGTATATAGCAGGCTAGGCAGAGGGACCTTGTGTTAAAACAATCCATTCGGCACGCAACAGCCAATTTTCGAGACATTTGGTGTTGGACGACGTTAGGCGACAACGCCGCGCTTTATCTCCTTACGCCGAGCGAGGACATGAAAATAACTGATTCTCCCGAGTGGATATCGAACCCACGGTAGATTCAAGTCGGCCTCCGCCACGACAGCGGCACTTACAAAGAATTTCTCTTATATTCTCGATAATCACTCTATTTTCCCTTTTTGGTCTCTATTTATTAACATTACGTGCTAAATACGAAACCTAATAGCATCTAGATAACTGCAGCAACTTTATGCCTTTTCAAGCATAGCAAAATAGCCAGAGGCAATATAGTGACAGACAGGGGCACAAAGTGTGACTGTAAAACCGATTGATTGGGGGATCCACTCGAGGAGATGCAATATTTATGTAAATTCCTATTTCTATTTCTTTGCTCTGATGTCAAGGCAAAGCGCTCTGCCACCCAACACGTAACTCTTTCAGAATTCGGCAGAAAGTGGGGAACGAAGTGTCTAACACTATGATTTTATAACGATACACCGAGAGACCGTCGTGACGCAGTGACACAGGATGTGTCAGTAAATACGACTGTTGTAGGTTCGATCCCTTTTCGAGGGCTAGATAAAATTTAAAGACATTTTTATTTCTTTGATCTCATAACACAAGATATTTTTTTTGTTTGTTATAAAACTAACTATATAAAATATAGCTGAGGACGTCGCCTATCATATTGTTTGGTACAGAAGATAATTTAGTTTTACTTTTTAACTAAGCATTAAAAATAAATAGAGTAAGTCAAGCGCGAGTCGGACTCGCCCACCAAAGTTTCTGTATCTTACAAATTATGGTCAGATTAACGAAAAGTACCTACAACTTTGTAAAGATGACAAATTTAACTTATACACTCATTTTGTAAGAAATGAATTATAATTATATGTTTATAACGATTTTTTCTAATAAATAGCTATAAATTTACAGTTTTTTATTTTCTCCTTTATTTGTGGTTACTGCACGTGTGAGAACTTGAAATAGAAATTGAAATATAGTCATTGCCTGTAGTGGGAATCGAACCAACACCCATTGCTCCTGCGGCCAGACCTTAACTTCTAGTGTATAAATAGCCTAATTCGATTGTTGATATATTAGTACGCGAAAGTACCCAGAATTTTTCTCCAAAGTATGTGGATGTCATTTCATTAATTTATAACAACATTCCTTAGACGGTTTTTTTTCTATACAAATCGTTTAATTATATTTCTTCATTCTCGAATTCACCGAACATTAAGGGTAGAAAAAAAATATATACAATTCAATTAACAATAAACAGTCTCATTACTTAACATTGTTCTAAGAAATTTACTGATTCTTCTGATCAAATACGAGCGCCTCCAATGTGATCATTAATTTTATATGTAATGAAATCTTTTTAATATTTTTCAAATAATTGACTGATTGATTGGGGCCAGTCGTGGCGCAGGGGTACAAAGTGTGACTATAAAATCGACTGGTGGTGGGTTCGATCCCCATTCGAGGAAATGAAATATTTATTTACACTTGTATTTTCATTTTCTCGCTCTGGTGTCGAGGCACAGGCGAGGCGGCGTTGAGTTCCGCCACTCATCAGGTAATGCCTCCAGAACTCGGCGGAAAGTGGGGAACGGTTACCTCTGTCTACCCTGCTATGTGCGGGATGCAGCTTGGAGGTGATTTATTTTAAATAATTGACATTCAATGTAAGCTGACGGGGAATTCATTATTTCAATTGTACTCGCTCTTCTAACGAAACAACTCAATATCTTGACAGTCGGTAAAACGTGAGAAACGGAGTGACTTAACACTACGTTCTCTTTGCCCTCCCTACTATATGCGGGATACAGGTGAAGCTAAAAAAATGATGTCATATTTTACGTTAATAACATTATGACAATATAAGGCGCCATCGTGGCGTAGTGGGACGGCGTTTGACTGTAAGCTGATGGTTGTGGGTTCGATCCCACTCGAAATTAATAATATTTTATTCCATTCTCTGATATAGTTGAGTTCCACAACTTAACCAAAAATATATTGCATTTGGGTGGAACACGGACAACAAACCATAAAAAATGGTTCATGTTTTAATATAAAATTTTACAGTGAAACTGCTCCTACAGTAACAAGTTATAATAATAATACTAATCCTAGCCTACTACAAATGTATTATTAATAACAACAAGAACAGCCATAGGCCACATCTAGTGTTAAGTTATTTTAAGTAAGCCAGAGTCATCGACCTACATCCTCATATAGGACAAGAAAACGAACAACGCATTCATTCAATAATTGCACCTGGTATGGGAGAGATGGTCTAACTCACAAATCTTTTTTTTAGTTTTTAGGCAGACAGAGGGAACCTGGAAGCCTAGTGTTACGACACTCAGTTCCCATTAAGACACTTCCGTTGCTCAAAGTATTGCTTTTTGTGTGGCGAAATTCTTTATTCTGCAAAAACAACACCACTCAAAATGTCGCAATGTTTTGATAATTGGATGGAAAGTGGGGAATGAAGTGATTTAACACTACCTAAGTTTAAGGTATGGTTTTCTTCGCCTACTCTGTTCTATGCGTTTTTATATTTAGTTTTTGACCGAGGAAAACAAGATGTTTTGCAAAATTATTAAAAGAAACTTCACTGTACAGAGAGATAGATAACGATTTGACTTATCACTCCAATATATATTTATCACTCTGAAAGTGGGAAACGGAGTGTCTGAACATTAAGTTCACTCTCCTTACCCGTTAGTAAACCCTTCTGTTTACTTCTAAAAAATAGAGTCAATTAAAAAGACAATAAAACAGTTACCTCCAGACAAAAATTAAAAAAAAAGATAACAAATAATATAGTTATTTTTACATTATATTGTGATTTAGGCCATTTTTATACAGGCAGCCACAATTGTAGGCCCAATTTACAAGAAATAATTACTCAAGTCCAAACCGAATGTTTATCACGTATCCGACCAAATGGAGTTATTTACTGAACTGGTTCGTATGGATACCACTTCGGGTACTTGCATTTAATTACGACATATAATTTAACCACTGGATTTTATCTCTTAAATATTATACACGACTTCGTCATATATCTTTCATTTTTTTTAATTATATTTTTTTTTTCAGATTCACGCTATTATTTCACTTTACGTGACGCGACGTTGAGTTCCGCTACGGAGTGTCGTACGTGTACGAAGTATCTTTACGTCAAGTTCTCTATGCTTACCCTTTTATATAAAGAAAAAACTGGACATTAACATCTAAATACATATTCTGTTTTGCTACTCTACACTTAGCACGCACTGTCTTGAATTAGATAGACAGTCACCATTAGCTTCTTCACCTATATATCTCCTTAACATTCATCTTTTTCTACTTTAACTCCAAAATAAGAAGATTTACATAAATTGATTCGAAGTCAGAATTGGATTCCGCTCTCGATTCTCTCACCGAAGCTAAAAAAAGATTTTTTTGATTAAAACTAAATCAAATTAAAAAAATATTGCTTAATCTTTTTAGGTATGGTCTAACATATTTTTGTGTTCCGAAGTTTTGCTGCCTAGATAGAAAAGAAGTATTATGAAATAAGTATTATGAAATGAGAACTAAGAATTTTGCATCATGCTCTCAGAAACTTATAAGTTTTTTCATTGTTATTTAATTTATTATAATATTATCCTATAGCCTTCCTCGGTAAACGGACTACACATATACCGTAAATAGAATTTCGCTTCAGCTTTAATGTCACAGTAGTTAAAAATGGAGATCAAGTCTATACTTAATAATATTAGCATTGCGACAGTTGTCTCTCTAGTAAGTGTTAGTGTTGCCAACAATAAAAAAATGAAATATATTTAAAATATAAATATTTAACTGTATGAAATTTAAATTCGATCGCCAAGCCAATTTTCTTTTTGTTTAACAACAAATTGTGTATTACTCATAAAATATTCGAGCCCCAAGGCGAGCTAATTATGAATTTTTCACGCAATATATATTATCATTTTGTTATTTCGTAATACTATATATAATTGTGTATGACAAATTAACTTTATGGTTTCGCACGTAAAGCTTCTGTCTGTACTGTACTGTAATGACGATACCAGTATGTTGAAAGGTTCCTTATGACTTTATGAAAAAAGATTGTGAGAAATGGTGATGGCACTTTAGCATTCAACTTATGCATTTTTTTTTAAGCTCTACGTTGTATCCCATACGCACATAGGACGCATAGGGAACCTGGGGACTTAGTGTTAAGACACCTCGTTCCCATTAAGATTTTTCCGTTCCCCATGATGCCGAATTTTGGAGGTATAGAGCATTGAGTGGTGGGATACAACGCCGCGTTTTGCCTCGTTATCAGAGCGAGCAAATGAAAAAAAATTTTTTTTTATTACCTAGTGGGAATGGAGCTAGCGCACACATGTGCCCCTGCCTGCGCGAGGCGCATTTTAATTATATTAATGCAATGCCTCCAGATTTCGGCGGAAGTGGGGAGCGGAGTGTCTTAACACTAAGCTCCCTCTTGGAAGGAATTCTGGAGGTACTACGAGTTGAGAGGCGAAACTCAGCGCCGCGTTTTCTCTCGACACCAGAGCGCAAGAAGCAAGACATACAAATCTACATTTAAATAAATAATTAATTGCCTCGAATGGGGATCGAACCCACGACCAGCTGCGTTTACACCTGCGCCATGACTGACATCAAATTACATTTTAGATCATTTACGAAAACAAATTTACCCACTAGTCATTTAATAAAATGTTTAGTCGTAGGTCAAATTGCTTGTGACTTCAAGTTGTATGTAATAGAAAGGTGCGGGTTCAAATCAGTTGGTTATTGATTTGCAACAACAAACATATATATGAATAGCTAACTGTACACTGCAGATTAAGTTGTTTAAACACTCGTTTAAAGTGTGGGTTAAGTAAATAGCTGCTTTATTATCTTTTTTGAAAAAAAAATGCTATTTCTAAAAATATATCGCAATAATAGCAAATTAAAAGTTTCTAATTTTCCACTTGAATTAGAAACATTGCATATAGAGTATCGAAACTTAATGATTTATAACAAAATATAACTCAGTTCCAAAACATTACGTTTTAAGTTTTAAGATGTAACTTGTATAAAAGACAACATCTTTTAAAATTGGATATACTTGGGCTTTGCATATTATAAGAGGAATAGGTTAGAACCACCTAACTTAAAATAAATAATCTTATAACTTAAACACTGGTTTTGTTCTGGCTAGAGGTATCGCTATATATCATCGGTGCGCGTAACGGCGGCGCCTGCGCATGCCAATTTATAGCCGCCGTAACGTTTAATTTCGACATAATTTAATTTGAACACGCCGCTATGCAACTTAATTATGATATCTCAGAAGTCAGAGCAACGTCCCATGTTCGGTTCCCGACTGTGATTAATAAGTTACGAATACTTCAATATTTATTTGATTCTATAGTAAGGTATTGTTTTAGGTATTTTTATACAAATTTAGGTCAGATCGAAGAAATATTTGTTATAAATGAGAAAATATAGCCTAATTGGTGACGAATGCTGAGACGGCAAAGAGGCGCACGTTTAAATCACGTGACGTTTACGGTCGAGGTTATGAAAGTAAATTACATAATAATGAAATTATATTAAAATAGTTTGCTACAGATGGGATCGAACGCACATCTATTTTGTTTACAATTAGACGCTAATATACAATCCTAATATTATTTAAATATATTATAAATTTGAAAGTTTGTGAGGCTGGGTGTTTGTTCCATTTTTACGCTAAACCTACTGGAGAGATTAAGATAAAATTGTGCAGAGATAAAGCTACATCAAAGTAACGCATCGTATTAGATACATCAATAATATACCAACGAGTTTAAGCGTACGAAACCGAATTTGGACCGTTAGCGGAGTAACAAATCCTTAAAAACTTTCAGCTTACACAGCAAAATGCAAGAGATGACTTACATTCGATATACCACGCTGCCTCTACGGCGGCATTCGGTCCTTTGCCTTTAAAGGAGCCGCTGTATAATTAAGTGTTTCCACTGTATTAGAACGGCATCTAGTTAGATGATCGCTACGCAAATTTAAGTTCTTAACTACGGTACGTGCAAGCCTTGTGGACGGACACACGGACAATAAGGTATGTCTGAACATTATTATATATATATATATATATATATATATATATATATATATCAATATATCAATCCTCACTAATTGAAATGATATTTAAGTTATTTGGATATTATGTAGGAATATTAGAGGTCAGTCGTGGCGCAGGGGCACAAAATATGCCTGTAAACGCGACTGGTTGTAGGTTAGATCCCCACCTGAGATCGAGAAATATATATTTACATTTATATTTTCATTTCTTCCCTCTGGTGGCAAGGTAAAGCGCGGCGTTGAGATTCGCCACTGAATACATAATACCTCCAGAAATCGACAGCAAGTGAGGAACGGAGTGGCTTACACTAGGTTCCCTCTACCTACCTTGCTATGCGCGGGATACAGCGTGAAGCTGATATAAAATGTAGGGATATTATTATATTTTCATTTATTTAGTTTTACTCTGTAAACCGTAAATAACGAAGTAAGCAGGGGAACCTGGAAAGTTAGTCTTGAGAGACTTCCGTTCGCAACATTCTGCTGAATTCTTGAGGCATTGCGTGTTGCTTGGTTGAACTCAATGTCACGCTTTGGTTCTTTACCAGAGTGAAGAAATGAACCCATAACCTGTTTACAGTCACACCCTAGTGTCCCTGCAATGGCCTTTTAATAAATATAAATTTATTTTTTAGCTTCATTCTTTATCCCGCAAAAAGCAGGGTAGGCAGAGGGAACCTGAGAACCTGGCGTTAAGACACTTCCGTGCCTCAGTTTCTGCCAAATTTTTAGGATATTGCATGTTAAGTAACGGAACTCAAGGCCGCACTTTGTTTCATCACCAGAGTGAGGAAATGAAAATATTAAATATTTGATTCCTTGATTGGAAATCGTATTTACAATCGTCGCGTTTACAGTCGCATGCTTGTGTCCCTACGACGGCCTTTAACTATATTTAAGTTTAAGTGAGACCAGTCGTGGCGCAGCTGCACGAAGTGTCATTGTAAAACCGACTGGTTGTGGGTTGGATCCCCACTCGAGGAGATGAAATATTTAC
>DWAP01002750.1:0-12969 GCA_018230625.1 Heliconius eleuchia | reverse complement strand
CGGGTTCGAGTCCCGCTACGTTCAAATTTTTATACGTTTTCTAAATAAGTATTAATTATACATTCACTAAAACTGTTGTCACAGCAATTGCTAACAGAACAGATTTCTTAGATTTTTTACTCATACTTTGTACTTTATTGTTATAATATTTTGTTGATACTTATTGGAAATTTTAATCAAATTTACATTTAATAACATTTTAATCAAATTAAATTCACTCTATAATATATTTCAATATTATTTAAATTTTATTAAAAGAACTGTTTACAAACAAAATTTCAATTGTTTAAGTTAATTTTGAGTATTTCAATTTTTTCAAAGCATAGTTATACCCATTGGGGTGAGGAAAATGAGTACAACAACAGACCCTCCATTGAGTGCCAAAGAAAAATTAAAAAAAGCTGTCAAAGACTATGGTTCAACAGTTATAATATTTCATGTATCTATATCTCTGCTATCTCTAGGAGGATGTTACCTCCTAGTCTCTAGGTATGTGGCATTTTCATTTCATAAAATTGGAATGTTGGCAAAACTTAAAATCTTAATTATATAAATTTGAAATAATTTAAAAAAACATATTTTCACGTACTTTGGTAGCGAATAGGAAACACCTATAACCCTTATGAATATAGGGGTTTGTAATGGCGCTCAAAATGTAAGGCGCTCACTCCAATATTAAAATGTTTCTTAGCTAGTCTTTTTTCATTTAGAAAAACACGATACTATTAAGATTTCGATTAATGACAACATTCCTGTTGCATGTCAATGAAGTTTTGTGCTAATAATATTCATTTCAAAAATAAATTAACTAATACTAATGATATTGTAAAAAAACAAGCCGGTGCAAGGATACTGTTATTATAATATTTGTGTATTTCTAAATTACAAGCTACATTTAAATTTTATATTATGTACTTATATTAAACTATCACGTCCAAGTTTTTGTTTCGAAATACATACCTAATCTAGATAAATTTATTATTGTAAAATCAAAAACATTTCGCCGGCTTACAGTGTAAACCTTCTGAGTCCGTTTCTTGTCGTTATGTATTCCTACAGTTTTACTTTAAGGCGGCGTTCAACTCCGCCACTCAACACGCAATACCTTCAGAATTTGGCGAAAAGTGGAGAAGAAATGATTTTAACACTAGGTTCCCTCTGTCTATCCTGCTACATGCGTAGTACAGAGTGAAACTGAAAAAATAAATTGCTTAATGGACTGTTGATAGAAGGACTGCTTGATAGAAGGCTTACACTTAAACCCATGATATTATAGTACACAAGTATATTGTAAATTGTATGCTATTATGCGTAATAGGCATGATGATGCTGAATGAAATTAATTATTATTAAAAAAAAACTACATAACACGCCACGCCGCCAAGATGAATATCATGTTGAATATCTGAGTGATTTACGTCACGCCTGAGTAAAGAAGCGAAGTGAAATTTCGTATTGTATACAGTGGTAGAGATTACTCAGATCTGACGTCACAAACGACATCATTACACGTTTTGGTGCGCTTTTTAAAAAATATTTTTTTAATAATAATACTTTATTTTCTGCAGAAATATGATATAGACGTAATAATAATATATTTCTCAATATTATAGTAGTTTCTTTAAATTTGTCATCGTGCCTATTGTATAGACAGTTCGGTCGAAGAGATGTTTATGGCTGCGCAGATTTGATCTTAGGATTTTTTTTACTCTTATTTTCTTCCCAAGTGAACAAAGCGCTAAAGTTCAGAAAGCCTAACTTCAGGGCGGCTACGACTCATCGACAATGCTGTACCTGTATGTACTTACTATTTAATTTATTTGCATTAAACTGAGAATAATTTTTTTCAGTGGAGTAGACGTTATGACCATACTGAAATATTTAAATATCGGCGAAGGAACAATATCAAATGCCGTAACATCAAATGCCGGGACTTTCGTTATTGCGTATGGAATTCATAAAATATTAGCACCGGCAAGAATAGCGATCACGTTAACAGCTACTCCATTTATAGTGCGATATCTAAGAAATATCGGTATTTTAAAACACAACAACGGAATAGGTGGTGGGAAATAAATGATATTGAATCAAATTGTGTGTTGTTATTTTCTTAAATTATTTTAATATCACAACCGTGCATTTGTTAATTCCGAACATAAATAAATATCTTTAAGTATTAAACAGTATTTCTTGCCTTGGTAACATTCACCTCTTATCAATTAGATGAATTAAATGTCGACTAGACAATATATGAAATAATCCACGAAATACTGCCGCTATGTTTTTATATTGCACATTAAAAGTATGTATTAGAAATACCCGTCCTTCGGATCTACCCCAATGCACCTTGCACATAATCCTTTTTTTAAATACTTATAGTTTTTAGCTTCACGCACATATAAGATACTCTTGTTCACGCTAAGACACTTTTAAGTGGCGGAGCTCGACACCGCAAATGATAATATTGATATTATTTCCTCGAGTGGAAATCAGCTCACAACCTGTCGCCATTAGCGTATCTACTTATATATACTTTCTGGGGATGGGGAGTCTGGACTTCAGCTTTGAACAAAAATGTGCGTGTAAATGTTTTTTTAATTTTTAGAGGCAAATTTTTGAAAAAAAAATTTGTACAGCGGGCACTAGACCATTACCAGGGAAATGTTCTGACTTGCGAAGAATTATTAAAAGCAACTTATAAAGTACACGGCAAAGAAGTACCTTATGTAATTACACATTGCTTACGTACTTGCGACCAATTAACATTAGTAAGACACATTCCAAAAATTCTTTTAATTATTATATATACCTAAGTATATTCTTGTAAGTACATTAAAAAACTTCAAGAAAAACTATTTTAATGACAAAATTTTTCGTGATTATAAACTTAACTTTTACAAATTATGCATGACTATAAAATTACAATGTCATATAAAATCTAGTATCATTTCTACACACAACGCAACAGCCTCGTCAATTTGTTGGGCTATAAGTGTGTATCCATTATTTAATAAAGTTGATATAGTTGGTACATAATTTATAATAGTATCAAACAAAATTTTGAGAGGTTAAGTTTGAAAAATCAATATTTTATTCAAGGACGTACTACGATGAATGAGAAGGAGTTGAACGAAGAGGACGCCATTACGTCCGTTCTACATTCAGATTTGAACCAACTGTAAGTAAAATGTGGTAATATGTCATTAATACTATGTAAGTCATATTAAAAAATTGTGATTTCGAATTAAACAAAGAGATATCACTTGGAGTCAATAACATAACAAAAAAATGATAACAATGTCAAGTGCTCAGAGTTGGTAAACATGTATTATATCTACTCGTTAATGCTGATAATTTATTATATACATACAACATTTTTTTTAAATTGTAGTAATACATTCAATATTATTCAAGTACAAGGTATATCAGTAAATTATTCTCCTTCTACATAATAATGTGCCGACGTAAAATAGATTTTCTGACGGTCACTGGATTTGTTTTTTTTTTGACCCTTGAATTTTGTGTTTTTTGTACGCAAACAATCGTGAGCACGTAAGTAATCTGTTTATTATATGAAATTGTTAAATATTATAGCTTGTACAAATATTATAGCTTGTACAATAGACTTGTCATCGTATAATTTAACAAATAAAAAATAATGATGTAACAATTACAATTTTAATATTTGGAAATGAATTGCTCAGTTAACCTACATTTTAATATAATAATTAAAAAAATATACAAGTATAATGATAAAAGTTCTCAAATATAGATTACAAAATAAAAATAACCACATTCTAATGAAATCATTGTTTAATATTGAATAAAATAAAATTAAAACTTTATATAGCTACAAAATTGTGTTTATTATTTTAACTAACAGAACTCATGACTTTGCCTGCTTAAAAAAATAATAATAATTATGAAACACTAATATTCGCGTATTGCAAACATGTACTTACTTAATAACGTTTATTTTCAGATAAATACCTTTTGTAAATACCTACCTAGCTTAGTACCTGGTTTGTCTTTCTCCTTAATCCGTGTTTACGTTCGATACATTTTAATAACATAACCCACAAATTCAATTAATTTTAATAAATGAGGAATAATTGTGGCTTGTACTTTTTAATTACTTAATACTTATGTAGTTTTATTCAGAATTGATTAAATGCCAAATATCTCTAGGTTAAAAACTATAATTACCTTTTTGAACAGAGAACCTGACGCCAGCCGTGGTGCAGGGACACAAAGTGTGCCTGTAAACGCGACTGGTTGTAGGTTCGATCGCCATTTTAAAAATAAACTACATGTATATTTTCATTTTTTCGCTCTGGTGGCGAGGTAAAGCGCGGCATTGAGTTCCGACAATCAACACTTAATGCCTCCAGAATTCGGCGGAAAGTGGGGAACGGAGTGTCTTACACTAGGTTCCCCCTGCATACCCTGCTGTGGGCGACATACAGCGTGAAGCTGGTTTTAATAACCTCGTGCCGCAATTGATATGATTAAAAGCATCCATTTCCAAATATTATTTATTATATACAGGGAAATATTTCAGAGACATTACAGAACAGACTGCAAAGTACTTGTTTGATTTTACAAAAGATGACGACGTCAGTAATTGGCAGGAGCAATCTGATACAGTACGCAGCGTTGGAATGTCGAAAGCTGTGTTTGTAATACACCAGAATTCCCAATTCAGGAGAGCCATATTCTTTGCTTTGTTAAATCCTCAACCGAACGGCGCTGGCTTCGCTGGAATACGGTCTCTTGGGTTTTATGATTTAAGAGATTATACCAAGTTGCAAGTTTATTGTCGAGGTCAAGGACAATTCAATGGTTTCAAAGTTGTTCTCCGTCACAAGGGATTAAACGACGAACCCAATTATTCGTTTGAACAATACTTCCAGGTACCTAACAGCTTTACAAATAATTTGGTACTGAAAAATATAAAATATGATAGGTTTTTTAATTGATGTGTATTTCCCTTACTTGACATCTATGTGTGATCTGCATTTCTTTTCTCTTTTTTTTGCACTTTCAGGCTGAATCGCAGCAGTGTAGACAGAAGGAACCTAGTGTTAAACACTATGTTCCCCACTTTCTGTCCCGTTCAAATTCCGTTTACAAATTTCTAGACATTACGTGTCGAGTGGCGGAACTCAACGCCGCCCTTTTTGCCTTGGTACCAGAGCGAAGAAATTAAAATATTAATTTATTCTCCCGAATAAGAATTTAACTCACACCTGTCGCGTTAGTCACACGCTTGTGAAATTGCTGCTCTTTTCTCTTCTGACCTAAAATATTAGAATTGTAGCATTTAATACAATGTTCATATTTATTTCAGGCTCCAAAGGATGAATTCGCAATACGCACCTTACCATTTTCAGAATTCAAAGCTTATTATAGAGGAAAACGAGTAAACAATAACGAGGTCCTAGATACTTCTCAGGTGACTAGTATAGGCATTCAAATGTATGGAGGCGTTTATCAAACCATCAAACAAAAAGGTCCTGCTACCCTAGAAATAGATTGGATAAGGGCGGAATAATTTTTAGCATCAACTTAAAACTCATATTATTAAAAAAAGAATAAATCAGAAAATATATATATTATTTGTTTATTTATCATTTTTAATACCCTAATGAAACTGATAAGCCGTCTTGAATTCCGGTATTAAGGGAATAACGTCACACGTAAAAAGTGAAAACAGTAGGAGAACAATGCTTTCTAAATGCCTAAATTGTTTAGCCAATAATTTTACATTCATATGAAGAGACTAGTGTAGCATTGGCGCTCCGTTCTCTCGGGCTACCCCCATACCTGTGTTCACAAAATTCATAAAGTATTTATTGGGCTATACAATTATTGATCAAAACTTACTATTTACTGTTGAATTTCACTAATAACAGGGAATATTGACTAATGAATATATATTTTTTCATCTCCACCATCTTCATCCGTTTGCCGAATTGTGACATATGTCTCCCTCTGGTATATGAGAAAAAAAGCAGTTGCATAACAAATAAAAAAAAAACAATCACATATAATGTGTATTTAATATTATATTGTCTAACATACAGAACACCACTAGACATCCTAGAGTCCTTATAAAATATTGCTTTGCATTAACATAATTGTACGTTTATCGTTGTCGCGTGGGCAGGAGCAGCGATAGGGCTGTCATGGCGTCAGGGAACAGGGAGTGGTAATTGACGAGGGGCACGTAGGCGGCCGTGATGACGCGCCCGGCGAACCAGCGGCCGTGCAGAGAGTTCACCGAGGCGACGGCGGTGGCGATCGTGGGGCACTTGCAGTACACGTTGCCCTGCGGCGACGCCTTGTCCACGTACACGTGCAGCACGCCGCCGTGCTTGTTGCATTCACTGATCACGTCGTCCCTGATCTCTATGTCCCAGCTTGGGTTTGTTTCCCTGTTTAAGAAAATATTATTTGAGCTAGTTGGTGGATATTCAACGATGTAGATTAAATGTAAGACAATACCAGAAATTATACTTTGTTTTGAGAGGAATATATTAGAATATACGATATAAATGACAGCCATATTTTAAAGAAAGAAATATAGGTTAGAATATAATAAATACAGGTTACAATATGTAAAGGTTAAATAGCTTAATTTGTCAATTTTTTATGCTTAAATGACGCAGTTAAAAAACAACAATTATTATCAAAACCTTTTTAATAAAAAAGTGTAAAACAGAATCTTCAAATTTTTTAATTAAAAATAAATATCAAAAGGTAGCCTAATCATTATTAGTGCTCATTTAGAATAAATAAAATAATAAATTATTTTTTATTTCTCATTTTAACTATTTTCAACTAAAAAAAATTAACAACTTACGATGATGGGTCAAACATGTTGTTGAGCATAAAGCATTGAGTTGCAATTGGTGGTGCTACTTGTGGCTGAGGTGCGACTAGTGTGGACCCAGCACCCATTAAAACAGATGCGGCTGCAGGAGGTATCTGTTTAAATAAAAAAAATTAACTGACATCAAATCCTCGAAAATTTTTTAAGAATTGTAAAAAAGTAAAAACGCAGATGCACAAAGTCTCTGATCACGTCAGAGGGACGAGACGTAAACCTAGTGTTATGATTCCATTCACAGAACTTTACGCCGTGCTTTGCCTTGTTACCAGAGGAAGTAAAAGCAATAAATGTTTCATTTCCTCAATTAGTAATTGAACCCACAACCTGTAGTCAATTATTTTCACTCATCTCTCATTAGTCATAGTCACTTATTATATTGTTCACCCATTCGTATTTTGACATTGCACACATAAAAAAATTAAAAAATATATTATTTGCTAGTGACTAGAACCTTTATGGCGTCACATTAACAAAATGCATATAATTTATAAACTCACTTGTAAGCCAGTCCCTTCTGCCAGTTTGAACATAAGTTGTAAGCGGCCCGTGGCCCCGAGGTCGACGCCGGCGCGGTCCAGCTCGTCCGCGTCGAAGCGCGTGCTCGACCCGCCGTCGGTGCGCTCCGTTACGTTTCCTACTTTCATAGGCCTCCCCGCAAGCTCAAAACCATTCAACTGCTCCATTGCTTTCTTTGCATCAGCTGCATGGTGGAACTGTAAAAGTTGCAGTTTGAAATAACTCTTTTGTTATATTTGGACAGTATTAAGTGTTATTGCAATTGATACTTATAGAACATGTCATATGTAGGAACATAAATATATTTTTTTATATTTTTAACATAGGATACAAAAATTTACACATTAATATTTGTAAATTATAATTATAATAATTATAATAATTGTAGCAATAAAATTACATACTGTTAAAAATCCATAGCCTTTGCTTTTTCCTGTATCTGGATCAGTCATTAGTTGAATGTGATCAATTTTTCCAAATGGTTCAAATATTCCCCTTAACATATCTTCACTGATGTTAAAATGTAACGAGCCCACATATAGCCGAGTTGGTCCATTGCTAGCCTTTGGTGCTAAGTTAGGAAGTGTGTTGCCTACTCTATTTTTCTCGGCTTGTGTATGTTGTACAATTATAGGAACACCGAGTAGCTTTTGTCCTGTCAAACCTAATGCCTGAAATAAATAAGTATATTATTATTGTTTCTTTTCTATTTACTTAATTTTTTTTATTTAATAAAATTTTCAACTTACCAAAGGTACAGATTCTGCATCTTTAAATTCTATGTATGATATTCCTTTAAATCTTCTAGTTTTATTACAAGTGATAAGCCTCACATCTCTAACTTTGCCAACAGAAGAAAAAAATTCTTCTAAATCCTTGGCTCTAATTCTTTGAGATAATTGCATACAAAAAACTGTTCTTAAATCTCTCTCTTCTGGAGGTAAGTCATCACCTTTAGGTTCTATTCCACGAGATTTAGATCTGTATTCGGTTCGTTCCTTGTCACGACTTCTGTCTCTTCGAATAGCTTGCCCGTCGCGGCTTTTCTCTCGGTCCCCATCTCGACTGCGTTCTTTGTCTTTACTAAGTCTTTTCTCTCGATCCCTGTCCCGTTCCCTGTCCTTGTCACCGCGTTCACCCCGGTCTCCTCGATCTGGCCGGTCTGCCCTGTCCCCTCTCTCCGCTCGATCTCCTTTGTCCGCTCGCTCTACCCGGTCCGCTCGTTCTACCCGGTCCCCTCGGTCGCCCCGGTCCCCTCGGTCGCCCCGGTCACCTCGGTCGCCTCGGTCGGGCTTGTCCGCACGATCCCTATCCTTGTCCCTATTAGACCTGTCATTATCGCGATCGCGACGGTCCTTATCTCGTTCCCGCTCCCGAACGCGGTCGCGGTCCCGATCTCGGTCGCGATCGCGTTCACGATCTTTGTCCTTTTTGTCATCCTTTTCTCTAGAACGGAGTGAATCCCTATCTCTTGATTTTCTTCTATCTCTCGACCTGCTTCGTCTAAAAAAGATATAACTTAGCTGAGTAAGATTACACTTTTTTTTTGTCCTGAATATAAATATAAATGTATTAACAATAAAATAACTGAGGCCAGTCATTGCACAGGGCCACAAAGTGTGCCTGTAAAATGGACTGGTTTTGAGTTCAATCTCCACTTGAAGAAATGAAATATTTATTTACATTTATATTTTCATTTCTTCGCTTTGGTGTCGAGGCAACGGTTGCATTGAATTTCGCCACTCAACACGCAATGCCTCCAGAACTCGAAACTGAGGGAAAGTGGGGAACAGAGTGTCTTGATACTAGATTCCCTCTGCCTATCCTGCTGTGTGCGGGATACAACATACAATAATACAATTTAACAAACAGTATGTGTTATATACCTTCGATTGTTGTCCTTTTCTTTGTCTCTATGCTTGTCAGAATACTTGTCAGACCGGTGTTTTGAAGAGGAAGTGTTATCCTGTCACACAAAGCACAAGGTAGAAGCAGCGCCACAGCAACACACGCCGAGTGAATAAATAAAATTTGCATTAGTTAATTGAATGAACTGTATGAAATCATCTGTGAACTTTCATGAATGACACTCATTAATGTCATTCAGGAAATTCCCAAATGTTGGTTTTTAATCCTATGCTACAGTAGAGAAGACTGCTTTCACAATCATGTTAGGTCCTAGAAGTGGTTGAATTGGTCCCCGTTCTACACTTACCATTCGGAAAACCACTGATTAAGGATGTACACAGCGCTAACATCACACAGGGATACTTCTGTAAAAGATTTACGACCCATCAGCGCATGGTCCTTTTCAATTTAAAAACTGACTTATAATGCATTGTTTTTAATAGAGAACAAGTTAATACTTAATTAATTGAAGTAAAAAAATGTAAGATGAAAAAAATTAAGTATAGTAGTCGATACCTCATTTTGTTCAGGTTGGTGAAGTATGCTGGACAATTACCACAAAGTTCTATAAATACAAGAAATGAATCTCAAATGTAATTTTGTTTCATTGTGTCTTAGTAAGAAACTGTTCAAAGATGTCATTTTATAAAATGTTGTAAGTGGATAATAATAATAAACAGTTTGTAATTTTTAAGGTTATGATATTTTTGAACAGCCTAACCTAAAATGTCACTAACCATCACCAGTCACTGCGTACATTTGTTTATGCAATTATTATTTATTTATTTATTATATATATTAGATACAATGTATATAACAAGGAACAAATATAATATGTATAACACATACATAATAAATATGATGTTATGATAAATACAGATATTTCCTTTTATTTTTTAAATGTAATGATTTATGCTATGATGGTCGTTCAAATACTTGTAACTATTCAGTGATTATCATGTATCAATTTATTATAACATATACTATAAAACTATAGGTAAGTTTCATTCGTAATATATTAAAAAAAACTTCAGTATAAAACACTCAATATTGATAAACATAATTAATTTCAAATAATAAAGTAAGAGTTTGACTACATACCAATTTGTTATAAGGAGCTTCTAGCATTGCTTCCACATCAAAGTCTTCGGCCATTCTGTAAAAAATATAAACACTAAGATAAAAGGGTATACAATACAAAATTATTTGTAATATTTTAAAACTATATTACTGTTTATATTCACATGGTAATATGAATAAAATGTTGTCATGCACAGGTGTAAATACATAACAATGTAATGAAATAAATATATTTTTATTATTATAAATAATATTTTAAATTTAATTTATAAACTTCTAAATTCTAGTACTGAGTACTAAGCGTAATATATAGGTGGAATTGTATGTACTCTTCATTAGACCTTAGAAAACATAGTGTATTATTAAATAAGAAATAAATACATAATTTTATAATAAATTCCATGTAGCTAGCTATCAGCATTGCAAGTACAAAATGGCGAAGGCTTAATTCTTACTCGAAGTTTACAGAAATTTTATGTTTGATAATTTATATGATTTACCTTAAATTTGTGTCTTTTATGATGACAAATAAACTATTTTAAGAAGTTTGTGAAATATTATCTGGAAATAAAATAATTATTAAAGAAATCTTAGAGCGTCAAAGGAAAGCACCATAAAACATTTACAGAATAAATAGAATACAGATTACACTTTACAGGTACAGATTACAAAATTGAAATTATTCGAATGTTGATTTTGATGTTGCCTTAATTTAAGCAAATCAACGGAAAGAATTTGTACCTATGGTATATTTTTTGTCTTTATATTATGCAAAAACAAAAAAAATATAACAACATATTACATTTAATATAACATTAACTTTATATAACATTGAATATTACATTAAATTCATATTATAGACACTTCCTATATTTTTAAATTGTTTAAACGATAAATTTATAACGTAGTATGTTGGTATAAATAACAAAGTTAATAATTGTACATGGTCCAAAAGTAATAAGAAAAGGGAGAACGAAGAAAGGTCTATTTTAAATGTCATTCATAAACCACTTTAACTATTTTTATCTATTTTCAATCATCATAATTTATATTAATTATTCATATTGATACTCTGTAGTCTGTCTCTGTCTCTATAGATTTAATAGATTACGATGTACAGTTTCTTTCCTTGTCGTGCTGTGTTTTGTTTTTAGACTTACTTGTAGTTCATGAATTTGTAGATTTAGATTAAGTGTAATAATCAAATATTGTTAGTGTAATAATCCGTAGAAATTAAAAGACAATATTCATATACTGTTTAATACTTAATGATTTATATATTAGTACACTCAAGTTCATGTTCGAGGTCTTTTATACAATAACTTAATATATTTTGTAAATTGTTATTAATACAATTTTAGTGTCTGACTTTTACAATGACTACTGCTGCTAGGCCAACTTTTGACCCTGCTAGAGGTGGGCAAGGACGGGGTGAGAAAGATTTGAGTGCAATATCTCGTCAATATTCTAGCAGAGATCTTCCTGGTCATACCAAATTGAAATACAGGTGCGATTGTAGATATTGTTTTTTGGTGACGTAGTATGAATACCATTTAAAAATTTAATATTTCATAGGGAACAAGGCCAAGGAACTACTGATGAGCTACGTTCTCGAGATTTTCGCAAAGAACTCGACGAAAGAGAAAAAGAAATCAAAGCGCCAGGGGCAAGAAGACCTGCTGAGCCCACTGTTAAACGATTAAAAATAGATCAAGTTCCTGCAGCTAGTTTAGACGCAGATGATCCATTAGAAGGTGACTCTTCTGCTTCGGAAGACTCTGACGATGACACAGCAGCTTTATTAGCCGAGTTAAATAAAATTAAAAAGGAAAGAGCAATTGAGCAAGCAAAAAAGGTAACCTTAAACCTTATGGGAGGCAAATCTAATTAAACTCTTTAGGTGAAGCAATTGCGGTGCAAGGCTTGCTTCAATTCCTCACACTGGTAACAAGACAAAGCGCAATACTAAGTCCTTAACACGGACAGGAAGATATTATATACTGCATCGGTCCATTTAGCAATAACCACTTGATCCAAGGCCTATGTTTCTTAGCTACTTATTCTTCAGAGTGAATGAAGTCCAAGACAATAAGATAATGTTGAGCCGTCAGGCTTTCACCTGGAATGACCTTACAGTTAGTTACCCAATTTATGGTACCGTCTTGTCAACAAATAGTGAATTTGAGTTGAGTGGGACCTACTCTTATACATGATAAGGTACTGATGATTCTTTTGGGAGAACGTATTTACCACGGCTTGGCCATACCCAATACAGATACTTAGAATATTTTCACTGTGTTGCGAAGACCGTGTTCAAAACCCCTATTTACCCTGTTTATACGGTTCAGCAGCCTTACCGATGTGGTCCCCGACAAGTTCCCCCAACTAAGATCATTTCAGTTATATGTATTTTGATTAAGCAAATGGACACCTTGATGTCTTTTTAAGGCCAGATTGCACAGAGAGAACAGTGTCAGTGTTGTGCGGATCGGTAAAAATGTTATCTCTCTCTCTTTAATAAATAAATAAATAAATCAGCTTCACGCTGTATCCCGCACACAGCAGGGTAG
>DWAP01002749.1:0-12970 GCA_018230625.1 Heliconius eleuchia | reverse complement strand
ACCCACAACCAGTCGGTTTTAAAGTCACACTTCGTGCCACTGCGCCACGACTGGCGCTTTGTTACAAATGATTGTCTTATCATATCTTTTCACAATTTGGAGAATGGACACCGCAAAATCTTTATTATGCGTGGAAATAGAAACAAAATATAACATAACATAGATAATAAATAAATATTGAATAATATAGAATATCTGAAAGTGTCGTGTTTGTGCAACTTAATGGCTCTCGTCTTGGCTCAAACATTTACTAAGAACATCTACTAAGCTCGAGTGACCTACTATTCCAATAGTGTGAGATTCCAATGTTTCTTTCATACGATACGATTTTATTGTGAAAATATTTATAATAAAAACAGATTTTTTAAGTTTATAAGTGAATGGTGAATTAAATATTAAAACTCAATTTTTTGAATAATCCTTTTTTAAACTTGGAAATTCAGCGGATAGGTAGTGGGAATGCAGCTGCCAATTTACCGCTGAATATTCGATAGATATTGCCTGTGGCCAGAGCGTGGGAGTGATATAATTCATTCCCACGACTGGGAATCGAACCCACAACCGTTTCTTTTACAGCCGAACAAATTTTATATATTTAACATGTCGAATGCTGTAAATTCAAGCTACAAAATTTTTTGTCTAATATTTATAATGCCTATAATAATTATAGATATTTTTTTTCTTTCCACTTTCTTGTACCTTACTAACAAAAATGTATGTATAAAACTTATACTTACTGATTCACTCTGAATTTTTTTTAATACATCTTTTATATCATTTTTAATATTATTTTATTTACAAGCGTCATGGTAGGTAGAATGGAAACGCACAAGGATGCTCCTATCGATTCGCGCTGTAAAGTGGGGAGTGTTGAGTTTTAACGGCCTACACTTTATTTATGCCACATAGTGAACTCGCTTTTTATGATTTTTTTGTGTCCACAATCCACGTTCATCCACTCGCCTTTTTATGACATATGTTTTTGTGATTTTAGAACGAAAATATCGAATATTATTGTGTACTTTTTGTGTTTGTTTTATGTGATACTGTGTTTCATGCTTTATTTTGCATATAATTGGATACGAGACGAAATTCCTCGTCTTGAGACTGTTCTCCATTTTATTTTTAAATTTAATATACTCTGATTAGCGGAACACAACTCCGCGCAGTATATTTAGATATAAATATTCTGCCCACCGGGCATCACACCAGAGACCATTACGTTTACAATAGGACATCATAGATTGTGCATATAGGTTACACATTATAAGGATTTGATTTTTTTTCGCTTCGCTTCACGTGCGCCGCACATGGCAAGTTAGACAAAGGAAACCTCGGAACCTAGTGTCAAGACACTTCAATCATTTAAGACCCTTTAATTTCCCACTTACCACCAAATTCTGGAAGCATTGCGCGTTGCAGTGGCGTAATTCAACGCGGCGCTTTGCCTCGTTACCAGAGCGATGAAATGAAAATATTAAATATTTTATTTTCTCCAGTGGGAATCGAACACAAGGATTTCATAGCTTGTGAAAATTAAATAATATTGATCTTGTCTATATTAGGTCTTGGGTTATAATAATAATAGCTATGCAAATGTATGTAGATAATATGTAAGAAACTTCATTTACATAGCAAATGGAGTTTGTGTTATTCTATTAGGTCACCTTATACGCTGTCGTAGTATAGTTGTGACGAATCAGAATGTTGTGAATTTGATCACCACTAAAGTTATTTAATTACTCGCATTTGGCTTTGGCTAAACTAAGGGCGGCGTTGAGTTCCGCCACTCAACACACAATATCTCTAATCTGGACGAAAAGCGCAGAACGGATTATATTGACATTAGGTTCCCCCGCCTATCCAATACCATCTTGCACCAATTCGGATTAAAATATAATAAAAAGCAAAATTTGAAATAACATTAAAACTATTTGTATATAAAATATATTTCAATGGGTAAAATATTAAAATATATTTTACAAAAGTTTAATCATAACTTTTGTAAAATATATTTTATAAGTTTCTAAATGTTAACACAATATATAGATATCTTCTCTAAGCTTTCAAATGGGAAAAGCTTGCGTTAAGTATTAATTTCAAACTAGAAAATAACAATTGCTGCATCAAAATGGGCAAATTTAAGGTACACTTTGACACTTAGAGTTGATGAAGCATTTCACGATCATTCTGAACTTTAAAGGTTAACAGCCTTGTATAGATTTATAAATAGTGAATAGTGATGTATGAATATGCGTTTATATTCAATGATCCTATACAATAAAAAATAATTTTTAATATCGATATGTTGTTGGTTCTTTTGTTATAATTAGGCTTTTGTTATAATATTGTTTGGTTAATATATACGGGATAACGCGTGAAGCGTGATAAAAATCATGTTTGAAAGCCTTACTTATAAGTATAAGGAAGGAAGGAATTTTGCTTAATTTGGTATTGATATTTCCATTTCCACACTTTGGTAAGCGGGTTGTGTTCCGCCTCTCCTCTAGAATTCGGCGGAGAGTGGGAAACGGAAAAGTTTCAATGTAATGTGGAGTGTCGTACCACTAAGTTCCCAGGTTGCCTCTGCCTTCCCTTTAATGTGCGGGATACAGTGTGAAGTCAAAAAAAGATTAAGCAATGATGTCTATTAATATTTTAAAAAGCAGCTTCACGCTGTATCCCGCATATAGCAGTATAGGCAGAGTGATGTAGATAATATTAGAAACTCCATTGCCCACTTTCTGCCCAATTTTCAGATATTGTGTGCTTAGTAGCAGAGCTCATGACCGCGCTTTGTCCCACCACAGGAAAAAAAAATTCTCAGACCTTAAAACGAACCCACAACCATCACGTTAACAGGCACTCACTTCCTATATTGTTATTCGCTAAGGCAAGAATAAGAAAAACAATAATACAAATAATACATATTATTATATGTGTGAAATTTAAAACGATTTGTGTGACCAATTTCAGCAATGTGATACAAAAGCAACATTAAAAAAAACTGTATCAACTCGTTCACAGCATTCGGCGTGCTATCTCGACATATCGCACGATAAAAACGTCACTGGTCATTACAATCAGTTAAACCAAACCATAAATAGTAAATATACACGAAAATAGATTAATATACGTTTGTTAAGACATATTGCGGCGTTGAGTTCCACAGCTCAGCGCGAACACAAGTCAAGTTTCGTCGAAATCTAGAAACGGAAAGTCCACATATTAAATTCATTTTATGCGAGATATAGCGTGAAACTGAAATCCCTATGGGAGACTAAAACTAATAAAAATCTAAATTTAGGCTATAAGTTAAATAAACCTTTAAATTTGTTAGAAAATTTTAAATTAAACAAATTACGTATAGTTTTTTTTTATTATACCTTAGAACGGTTAATGTTTTATTCGTAAAGAACTTTCGTAAATTTTCATTTTCTTTTGATGGGTTTTTTCCTTGTTTATTATTTAAGTTGTTTGAGGTCGTCGTCACGCAAGGGCACAAGTGTGTGACAGTGGGTTCGCTTCTCACTCGGGATAATGAATTATTGTTTATTAATATTTTAATTTTTTTGTTCTAGTGCTAAGGCAAATGCGCGGCGTTATGTGCTGCCACTCAACGCGCAATGCCTTGAAAAATTCAACGGAAAGTAGGGAACGAAGTGTCTTAACACTAGGTTCTCTCTGCCTACCCTGCTGTGTGCGGGATACAGCCGATTTATTATTTTTTTTCTTTTTGTCGAACAAAAAAAGGATATTTTTTATTCGTTTATTTCAGTTTGGTCCCAAATTTGAATTGTTTTCACAAAATTAGTCATATAATTGGGGTTCACATAGTAAGTAGGTGTATACAAGTGGCGAATTACAATGGAATAGGACGTCCGCGTTAGCGTAACCTAAATACCATTTACTATACTCATGTCCTGTAAACTATTTATGTATGTTTATACGTTTAATGATTCCCTACTAGGTAATTTAGTGTTACGAATTTAGATAGATATATATCATTCGAGGTAAAGCGCGGCGTTGAGTTCCGCCACTCGTTCGTGTATAAATATTTATATAAATTTGTTTTACTTGCTTGGCAAACTCAAATACCTAAGGCATGTTGAGTGTCGTTTGTACTTTTGTATCTAGCATTTTCCCCCATTGCAGGGAAAGTGGAGAGAACCTAGTGACGAGATTCTGCTCACCGTTCGTTTCTGTCCAAATTCCAGACATTGCGCAAATCTGTCTTTCTATACCTAGAAATAAAAATAATTAATGTACAATATTTTCTCCAAGTGGGAAACGAACCAATAACCATTGCTTTTACAGTCACTTTGAAACCCACTACACCTCTGTGCTGTCTATAAGTGTAACCAACCCATTCATTATATTTATGTTAAATCAATTATTTACCACTTAACTTAATATTGCATATTTATACACAAAATTTAAACTTAACGCTAAAAGCATAATAAAATTGAGTTTACGTCCTAAAATATTCAAGTATATGGCAACATTTTAATGTCAGGTGAATTACATGATTTCGATCAAAAAATTTTATATTTTTTAATGAAAAAAGAAATTATAAGCAAGTCGCTTCACGCTTTTTCCCGCAGGACAGACAGAGGGAATTCAGTGTCAAGACTCTCCTTCACTCTTGTTTCGGCCTATTTTTAAGACATTGCGTGTCGAGTGGCGGAACACAACGCCGCGCTTTTCGAACAGAGCGGGAGAATGAAAATAATTTAGAAGAACTAAAGTTTAAAAACTATAATTTTGCTATAAAAATAATATAGATATTAAACATTCAAGCATTTTCTATTCAACAAATATATATTACAAAAATAACATATTCTTAAAATAATTTTTTTTATAAAACCATAACCGTAAGAGAGTATATAAAATGAATATACAATATATACATATATAAAGTAGGTATGTAGTAGGTATCTAGACTTCTTTGACCCGGCAACAGGACCGCATACTCAGGGTGAAAACCCTCTACCATCTGACGCTTATATTTTATAAAGAAAATTAGTTTAGTTTAGTTTTGCTTCGTATTTTGTGATTCGTGGTTCAGTGGTAGCGCCGAATGGAGTAATGTGACGAAAGTATTAGATACGATATTTGTAGGAGTAAAAAATATTACCTAGGTAGTATACAAATGTTGTGTAAAGAATCGTTTTGTTGTTTTTTAGTGAGGAATCGTTTGAAGTAAACTTGTTTTTTATTTTAGAATCATTTTACTAATATTAATATTACATATTAAATGATTCAAACGACGACGATTATTCCACTTAAGTAATTTGTTAGTTCCAACAAAACTATGAAACTTTTCCTTTGTCCCAAAGTTCCAATACCGTTGAAAGCGTTGGTTCAGACTAAAACAATAATATCGGCCAGTTCCAACATCTTAATTGATTAGTAATCCATCTATCGGTTGTAGTGTTGGTTTAGGTTTTAAATAAAAGAAGATATTGCCAGTTCTGTTCGTATCATACTCTATTTTCATTGTTTATTAGTTTTTAAAAATAATATATACCTAGATAAGATTTTCGAACAATTATAACAAGTAACTGCTTTTTTTTCTATAAGTCTTTTTTGCTTTATAGAGTTCCGGACCGTTTTCTAAGGACAAAACCCCTTACCTTTATAAGATCACTTTGTTGTCAGTCTGTTTATCTGTCTGTCTACCAAGAGCCTTTATCTCAGGAACTCTTATATATCGAGTCAGTCTCTTATATATCGATATCGAGTTGAAATTCAAACACATATACTCATATCTACGGTCCCATAATTTCCTGAAAGTATTTCTACATTAAGATATGACCGTTTATATCGCAACAAAAGCGTGTTTCGACACTATAAAGGAAATTAATATTAATAGGGTATTTCCGGTTGACCTAGAAAATTATGAAATTTGGCACTTAGCATCTACTGATAATACTAGTGTAGAAAAAATCTGAAAACATTTGTGGTTAAATTCTAAAAAATAAAATTAACACTAGTCACCCGCTGCCTACCGTGCTATATGCGGGATACAGCGTGAAGCTGAAAGAAATGATATTATTATTACAAACAAAGATGTAAAATAAATTCTGAAAACTTATTTAAAATCCGTCATATTAACAAAGTCTTATTTTTTTAGAAATAGTTCTTGTATACAACATCAATATAAACTCTATTGAATCAATAAACTAAAGTTAAATTTCAACTGGAGCGGCACTTCAATTTAACTATCAGCTTTAGGCTATTTAAATTTATTGACCATTGGGAACTGCTGAGTTCGCTTTCACAAATGTTTACACTGAAAAGTCAAGTTAGCGATACAGTATTGATTATATATTGGTTAATTATGCTTACTAAACAGTTTGTATGTCAATGTTCGAGAAATTGCGTGTTGTTTGGCGGAACTCACCGCCGCTCTTTGTCTACCGGAGCAGGGAAATAAAAATAATTTAAATAGAATCATCAACCCCAATTGATCGAACCTACAACCAACGCGTTTACAGCCACACGCTGTTCCACTGAGCGACGGTCGCCTTTTGTAACTTTTATATAAAAAGGTTTTCGCAGCTTTATTATTCCAAATATATGATAATATATTTTGTGATGAATCTCGTCCGACAGTAAAATTTGCCTCAAAGAGATTGAAATCTCAAGCCGAGGGTTAGCAAAATGTATATCGATTGTCAGTTATTGTCTAACATAATAAAAAATGAAAATATTTTTGAAATATGTTTCATTTTGGTTTAGATTTTATATTTTGATCGTGTTTGCACGTGGCTACGCTTATATGGTCAAATGCAAATGATTAAGAGTTTTGTATGGTTTATGTTCTAAGACTGGGTAACTCCAACCACAGGCACCCACCACCCATTGAAACGATGAATTAGGTGTAATATAAATTTGGTATATATATGTATATATGTATATATATATATGTATAAATAATCAATTTTTAGAATATTTTAGCTTTGACACCTCTTAATCTGACACAATAACATATATAGATAGAATAAAACTACGGCAGTAGAGACCAGTCGCGGCGTAGGGGCACAAACGTCCGTGTAATCACGTTGTACATGATATATTTAATATTTTCATTTCATCTCTCTAGTAACGAGACAAAGCGCACTGCGTTCCCCCATTTGCGCAGAATGTAGATATTCGGCGTAAATGGGTTAACGGAAATGTGAAACAGGGAAGCTGTGTATCGTTACACTAGGTTCGCAGGTTCCCTCTACTTACCCTGCAATGTGCGGGGTATAGCATGAAGTTAAAAACTAAAAATACCAAATTTTACAAATACAGTTAAATTGCAGATAAAATCCATTTATTTGCATCGCTTAAGATAAATTGAAGTCGTACCATTGATTCTTATAGTTGAAAACGAGTAACGGTTAACTATATATTTTTATTTGAGGCCAGTCATGGCGCAGGTGCGCAAGAATGTGACTGTGAACGCGGCTGGTCATGGGTTCGATCCCACCCACTTGAAGAAATAAAATATTTAGTTAAATTTAGATTTCATTTTTTCACTCAACAAAAAATGCCTACATCATTTCGCACCTTTAGAATTATAGTGAGTTAATCAAAAAAACCATGATTTTGAGTTTTTGTCAGAAATTAACCTTGTTCCCCACTTTTCGCCTCCAAAGGTCGGCGGTAAGCTGGGAACCAAGTGTCTTAATTCTAAGTTCTCTCTGCCTACCCTGCTCTGTACAGCGTCGTTTTAGGTCTTCGTTTTAGATCAATTTCTGACAAAAACTCAACATCATGGTTTTTTTGATTAGGTCACTCGTATCGTCATTTCTTCGCTCTGGTGTCAAATAACACGCAATGCCTCCAAAACTCGGTGGCTGTGAATAAGTGTGTGCCTTAACGCTAGGTCCCCTTTGCCTACCCAGCTGTGTGAGATACAGCGTGAAGGTAATATATACATTGTTTTTATGTTAAAACAAAAAAAAACTTAATAGAACTAAACCAATATAACAGTTACCGTGATGAAGATAATGAAAACAGTATATTTTTTAGTGAATTAATGACTTCTTTATTGCTTGTACGCCGTTAGGAATGGATAATAAAATAATGTTTTTGTTTTCAATAGTAGATAAATCGTCTGCAATACAAACTTTCACTGCACGTTCAGTGTTAAAGGTCAGTTTGTTGGATATTGTAGCTGCTGGTGATTGGACGTGTGATACTATGTTTTTGTATATGATCATTGTAAGTTGAGGCCGTCGCGGAAAGCGGTTGTGGGTTCGATTCCCAATCGGAGGAATTAAATATTTAACATTTTCATTTGCCCGCTCTAGTAACGAGATAAAGCGTCGCGTTGAGTTCCGCAATACGCATACGAAACCTGGGAACCTAGTGTTCCGAAAACACTAGGTTCCCAGGTTTCGTATGCCTACCCATATATGTGCGGGACATAGCGAGAAGCTAAAAAAGATTATAAGTAATTCTAGATTGATGTCAAGGATAACCAAAGTACAGAGAGCAGAAAAATCAAGTTATTGGATTTATCCTTTTTTTCGTTTTTTCAAAATAATATGTGGAACGCTAAATTCGAAGTTGAGAGTTGTAGCTGTTGAGTTGTCTTGTTGTTTTTTTTAAGCCTCACGTGTCCTGCTCATAGCAGACAAACAATAAAAAAACAGAGAAAACCTAGAAACATAATGTTAAGACAAGCCTTTCTCAATTAAGATACTTCCGTTCCCAACTTTCCACTGATTTCCGAAGGCACTGGGTGTGTTAAGTGACACAACACTACACAACTACATACAATTTTTTTTTTAAAAAATCAACGTCACTCTGTATCCTGGACACAGCAGTGTAGGCAGAGCGACCCTAGTGTTAAGAAACTTCGTTCCCCAATATCTGCCGAATTTTTTTAAGGCATTGCGTGTTGAGTGACGCGGAACCCAACGCCAGATGGTATGGTATGGATGATACCAGAGCTAAAAAATTAAAATATTAATAAATACCTCCGCCTCTACATCATACACCTCTTATCAACATTACTATAAAATTCTTATTGTGTGTAAAGTGAAATTTCATAAGCCTATCATAGAGAGAAAGCGTAATCACAACAGTGGCTATACAATAGATTGTGACAGTCTGGGAACGAATCTACTTCCCAGTAGCTACTAATTAATTGATATGTGTTTACTGTGGTTCAATTGAGAAGCGACAGCGATTTAAAATATATATTTTTTTATACGAGACTTGGATGTGTATGTACAGTGTATGTATATGAAATGCTTTTTAATTTGGTTTTCATTAACAGACGTAGAGAATATTTAAAAGTTAGGTTAATATATATAATATAAAGGAAAATCGGAAGCGGTTATAGTTTTTAAAATACATGATACATACACACATCGTCTATATATTTTTAAACTATTTGGAAAGGGACACTACGTAATTGCAATAATTGCAATAAGTGATATGTATCACCTCCTAACAATACTTCACACTAGTTTCCTTCCAATAAGGGCTGTTGCCGACAAGCAATTGCCCCCGATTGACACAATTCCACTGCTTATATCATCTTTTTCACTTAAATCTACCCTCTTTTACACGAGTACGCTAACAATATATATTTATCAAATATATACAAGATTTATAATATTTAGTAATAAAAAACATATATATTGTAACTTGTTTAATAAATAAATGTAGTCGAAATTGTTATTACAAAGTTTAATAACAAGAAAAACAAAATTTGTAATTCTCTTACTTTAAAATATAAACATCCTTAAAATGAAGTGATCGTGTAATTTGAATAATATCAATGCTAAGGAGAATATCTAAGATACCAACTACCCAGTTATTTCACTGAAATTGTCTGTTTTTACAATTGCTTGTAAAAAATATTTTATACAAAAGAATATACTAAAACTTAAGCCACAAATTAGAAAAAATACGATGTGAAGTTAATTTTTATTCAAAACAGGAAATAATAAAGTAGAAAATCGGCCATCGCTTATCGCGTGCACCAGCTGTCCGGATATGATTGTTTAATAAATAATTAACATAATATGTAGTTCGTTTCCGTATACCTATGCATAATTTATAGATGATTTCGATGCAACAGTCGTAATAAAAAAACAGCTTTACGCTGTATCCCGCATACTGCAGGGGGTGCCTAGTGTTAGCCTAGTGTTAAGACAGTGTTGAGTAACGGAGCTCAACGCCGGCCTTTAATAATTGCATGAAAACCAACTTTACCTCTAGTTTTACGTAGGTATATTTATTAAGAATAAGTACTATGTGTGGGATACTGCAGACAGACAGGCAGAGGCAACCTGGAAACCAAGTGACATGACACTCCGTTCCCATTAGGACACTTCCGTTCACACTTCCCGCCGAATTTTCGAGGCATTGGTGGAACTCAACGTGCTGTTACGTTACGAGAGCATGGAAATGAAAATATTATAATAAACATTTCATTTCTTTCATTTCCTAAAATGGAAAACGAATCCACAACCGTCGTACGGCTTCAATTCTATAATAATATACCTATATAAAAATGAGTGTTAGTTTTAATGACACAAAAAAATACTGTCATTTGGTTAGATTTAATGCAACTAAGAAAACAAATGAAAACTCTTCTCTCTAGATATCACACAATCATATTCTCAGCGACACTCATACAATAGCTTCTCATCATTATGCCTTGGTTGGTGCTCTCTTAAAACTTTGAATAGAAAGCTGTACTTGAACCGCGATAATGTATGTGACAATTTCATTTTAAGTATGTATGAAGAGGTTTTTATTGTAAAAATGTAATATAGAAATAGGAAAAATTGAATAAAAAATTTAATTAAAGTTAAATCAGCTTCACGCTGTATCCCGCACACGGCAGGGTAGTCAGAGGGAACCTAGTATTAAGACACTCCGTTCCCCACTTTCCACCGAGTTCTGGAAGCATTACGTGTTGAATGGCAAATCAACGTTGAGTTCTGCCACTCAACACGCATTGTCTCCAGAATTCGGCAGAAAGTGGGGAACGGAGTGTCTTAACACTGGGCTCCCTCTGCCTACCCTGCTCTCTGTAGGATACAGCGTGAGGCTGATTTTTTTTTATTTATTAATTGAACTATATTAACAAATGTGCGTATTTGATTTTTTTTTTAAATCACAAAGGGATTGAAGAATTAAGTCAAAGAATTTTAGTAGCACAGTTTATTAACTGCCTAGACTAAAATTATTTAAATTCGCGAGTTCAAATGACGCTAATAATTTTCATATTTCAAAAAATTACTCTGAAATATTTTTAGTTAATGATATATAAGATTTTTAATTTACTCAATGATACCAAATAATCATATTTTCCTACTAAATAAGCCATGTGAGATGTCATTACAGTTAACGGTTTAGCACCAAAGCCTCGACCAAGATTTAAATAGGCTATAGCTCAGCTGTTGGATCAAGAACCGGATGCAGATGTAAGTATTACTTGAGACAGCGTGATTGTGAGGAGGATCTTATCTCTGGAAACCTAGCCACCAATAGCCTGGACCCTTGTTGGAAAATATATTTAAAAAAAATTGGAATACATATTTTTCTATAAATATATTTTTAAAATATAAAATGCATTTCTCTTCGATAATAAAACTATATGACATACATTTAAACATCATTATCAAAGTCAATATAACAGCGTACAACGGTGATATAACTACTAATAAAACAGCCTTTAAAAAAGGCCATTCTGGCCATATAAATTCTATAAAGGTAAGGTTGAATCCAATTAACAGTTAATCATATTATCCTAGCTTAATAAAACCTTTAAAAGGACATCCGAATAAGGACTGATTTATTGTTGTAGTTGTCGGTCACTACTAGGTCAGTAGCGAAACTGGAAGTCCAACCTTCCATCTCTTCCGAGTACATGAAACACATGTCAATCACCTTGGCGTTTGCCTCCCGATATGGAACTACGTATGTAGGCTACCTTGGTGACATATAAATTAATACAATATATAAGAAAAAATATATAATTTGAGGCCAGTCGTGGTGCAGGGGCACAAAGTGAGACTGTAAAACTCACCTGTTGTGGGTTCGATCCCCACTCGAGGAATAAAATATATATATTATATATATTCCCATTTCTTCGCCCTGATCTCAAGGCAAAGCGTGGCGTTGAGTTCTGCCACTCAACAGGCAATGCCTTCATAATTCAGCCGTGCGAAGCGGAGTGTCTTAACACTAAGCTCCCTCTACCTACCCTACTTCATGCGGGATACAGCGTGAAGCTAAAAAAAACTATTATAGAGGCTAGACACGGAATCATTAAAAAGTTAAAACTTAGACAAAATAAATTACTTGTACGTGCATTTAAGTTAATTTCTTCTAATCTTCAACAAAAATAATGACTGAATCGTCTTAACAACTTTCTCAACTATCTCTGGGATAGAGATAACATGTGAATGTTATTACAATACACATTGTTTTCTATACAAGTTGATTTGCTTTACGCTTACACGATTTTCAACTTTAAGCCTCTTGTTCTTAAGACGTATAAAATTGTTCTATATAAAAATCACGCTTCACGCTGTATCCCGCATATTGAAGGATAGGCAGAGGAAACCTAATGTTAAGACACTCCTATTGCATGTTGAGTAGCAGAACTTAAAGCCGCGCTTTTACCTTAGTACCAGAGCGAAGTAATGAATTTGTTCCATGGAGTGGGGATCGAATCCACAGTCGTCACGTTACAGTCACACATTAGTGCCTCTGGGCCTCGATCTGATCTTATTATAAAGACAATTTATTTATTTATTTTATTTACAATCAATCAATCAATTTTAGAATTGTAGCTCAACGGATAAAAGTTGACAAACTTAAGTTTGCGGGCGTATATACTCATTTTGTATGAAGCGTACTACAGATAGAAGTTTGTAACTTTTTTTCTATGAAATACCTATATATATATATATATATATATATATATATATATATATATATATAT
>DWAP01002748.1:0-12975 GCA_018230625.1 Heliconius eleuchia | reverse complement strand
ATATATATATATATATATATATATATATATATATATATATATATATAACATATATATGTATAGATAGAAATGTTACTGTACATGGAGTTTAAACAAACAGCCAATCAATTCAGCCAGACATGCCTTATTTATAATTAGCGTCTGTCCTTTTGTCCTTCACAGGATTAAATAGATATGTTTCAAATGAATTCAGGTCGAATTTGTATCAATGCTTAGAATTATACAGAGTAGGTAGAGGGAACCTGGGAACTTAGTGTGTTGTGTGTAGTGCGTTCTCTTCTTTCCACCGAATTCTGGAAGCATTGCGTGTTGAGTTGTGGAACTCAATGTCGCGCTTTTCCGCATTACGACAGTAGTAATGGGAGTCGAACACCCAACCTTTTGCGCTTGCATTCGCTCGCTTGGGCCCCTGCACTACGACGAGCCTCTGATTTTTCAGTAAATTTCTCTGGAAGTGATTTATATGTATATAATATATGATTAATATTTGAGTATAGAAGCAGTTTCTGATCGTTAATACGAAATTATTTTATTATTGAGATTGTCGTGGCGCAGAAGCACAAGGGTGTGACTGTAACGCGATGGTTGTGGAATCGATTCCCAGAGATTCAATGTGAACGAATTAATATTTATTATTATTTTCATTTCTTTGCTCTGACACCGGGGTAAAAGTCTGGCGTTAAGTTCTGCTACTCAACACATGATTCGTTGAAAGCTCTCTCTCTATTAACCAACAAGCAACGTTTTGAAAATTGGGCGGAAAATAAAAATAAAGTGCAAATATCTTAACACTAAGTTCTCTCTAACTACCATGCTACATGCAAAAAAAACGTTAAAGGGAAAACAATATTTTAATTTTAATTAAATAAAACCATATCTAGCGTTTATATATTGATAATGAACTAGTATATTCAGCTAAGTATTTGTACGTCAGCGACAATAGCATCCAATTATTATACAAAAATTACTAAAAACATATTCATAATATCCAAAATTTAAAAATTTGATTATAACAGAATAAAAATCTGCGCTGATAAAGTCATATTTTCAAAGATTAAAGCGTCGCAATCGCTTGTTTAAACACGGTCTCGGAGGGTTAATTTTTAGCGAGAGCAGGACCTTTATAAATTCTATGTAAAATTTCAGCTAGCCTAAGCAAAAGTTAGAAGTTTGTAAAATTTTATTAAAGCTACCCTAGATCCATAAACTCAAATATGTACAGACTTAATTCTTAGAAGTCTGCCCAATGCGTATTATGTTGGAAGGTTTTGTTCTTCTATAATATTAATTTATTTATTTTACTTATACACTAGAAGTTCCTTTCAATTGAGTTTGAACGATTCGTGGCGCAGGAGCAAAGCATGTTGTGGGTTTGATTCGCATTCGAGGAAGTAGAATATTTAATATGTTCATTTGCTCTGGTAACGAGACAAACTCACTCGCTGCGTGCAATGCTTTCAGAATTTGGGGAAAAATAGAGTTACGAAACAAAATCATTGAACATGCAATTCCTCCAGAATCTGGTGGAAAATAGAAAAAAAAAATTATTTAAATGGGAACATTAGGTTCCCAGGTTCCCACTGCCTATTATATACGAGATACAGAGTTTTCAAGATGTTGGCCATTTAAAATAATAAGATATTTTCCAAACACAAAACTTATACCATGAATACTTGAGAAAAATTGTTTTGTGTGTTTTTCATGAACTTCTGGTTCACCAACTGGTAGAGTTTTCGTATTGTTGTACAGTTAAAGTGCCAACTTTATCTTTCACTTTTAATAATTCGAATACAAAAACAAAATATTAAGAATTAAATATATAATATTATTTTTAGTTCAAGAGATATATAGGCCGATTGTCGAAAAAATAATATATCGGTTTAAGCCAAGTAAAAGATATATCAACACTTCTACACTATATGTATATGAATACTCACAAAAATGCAAAGCTCATCTTAGACTTCTCGGACTGTAGTTTAGTTTTACAAAGTTGCAATGTTTGTAAATGTTAAAATAATATCAAAAGCCGTCATTTTCAACTCATTCTTTCTCAAAATTTTATACTAAAAAATATATCTTATCTAATCTATGATATGGGCATAAAATAGGTAAAGAAATAATTTTCTGTAAAATTTTTATACTAGCTTCACAGTGATGTACGCAAAAAAATGATCGAGACGGATTAGACGATAATTCAGTAAGGTTGTTTATTATCTATGATGATTACGAATACTAATATTAAGCTTAGTTAATGAAACGTATTTTACAATGCGGAAAATAAATCAATTTTAATTGTTCTCTGGTTATGAGACAGAGGCCGGCATTGAGTTCCATTATCCAATTTATGAAATTTGGGCGGACTATACGAGAAGCTAAAAAAAAAACTAAATAAGGCAGTACCAGTATTGGTTTTGAATGTACATAATATATATAATAATAGACGATCTTTATATCTTCCATACCTTCCTAAACTTCAAATCTCTTCGTAACATTGTATAATTCACGTAGCCATTAGGCGTCAACCATTAACACAACCCAGTAAACAAATCAGATACAGCAATGCAATAAATTAAGTCCGAGTCATTTAAAACCGATAATAACTCTGGAGGCTACATAAATTACCGATAGATAAGCAAAGGGTGCAAAATTAGGGCATAATTAGGCCGAACCCAAAAATGAAAATGCTGAAAGGCTGATTTAAATAGTTAATGGCCAATTACGTATTCTATTAGAAAATGGATGTTTGTGCCTTGATTCAGAATGAACGTATGGAAATTGGTAATTTGATAAATTGAATCAGCTTCACGCTGTATCCCGTATAGCAGGGTATGCATAGTGAAACTAGTGTTAAATACTCCGTTCTCCACTTTCCGTCGAATTTTTGGAAGCATTGTGTATTGGGTGGTAGAGCGCAACACCGAGGCAACACTTGGTGTTAGAGCAAAGAAATGAAAATATTAATAAATAATAATTCCCTCGAATGGGCATCAAACCCACTACCGTTGTGTTGCAGTCACACTCTTGTGCCGCTGTGCCACGGCCGCCTGTTAATGTGATAGTTATCGCTAGATAGCTTTATGGTAATTTTTAACAACGTATTACTTGTTTGTATCATTTTTTATACTTAAATATATGTATATATTTTTTATGTGAAATATAATTAAATTTCTCTTTATATTTTTCTCTGAAGTATCTCTTTTAAATTAACTACAAACGTATTAACAATTATTTTCAATTTTTGTTACTTGCTTAAAATAGATCACTGGCGCACTTACCACAAAAAGCAGAGTTAGACATTTTGTTAAGACACTTCATTTCCTTGTCTCTTCCCATTTTTAAGACATTGCACGTTGAGTGACAAAACATAACGCCAAGCTTTGTCTACCAGACCGGGAAAAATAAAAGTAATTCAATATATTTATCCATCGAAGTGGTGATTGAACCCATAATCATCCTAATTAGAGACAGACGCTATCCCAATGCACCACGTTGACCCCCATAAAAAAATCTTAAATTTTATATTTACTCATTTAGCTACTTCGCCCTAACGATAGAAGGGAGAACCAACTCTTTTTTGTACGGAGTAATGGAATTGTAATGACAAAATGTAACAACCGTAAAACAACTGGACCCGCCTCTTACTTCTAATTTGGGGAAAAATGTTCTTCCTCTAGGAAATAAACGTTAATTTCTCTCTTCCTTAAGGATGAAGAGATGTTTTGTATAAATGAAGGCCATCAGACCGCCCACAGCGATTTTATTTTCTAAAGCGCGCTGTTTAATGAAAGATGACTAAGCTTACAAATGTTTCTAAGCATCAATTATGTCGCTTTATTAGAAACGTATAACAATTTTAACGTAGCGGGATTTGAACTCGCGCTTCTTGGAAACTGTTCTACGTATGGCTTAGTGATCAGAGCTCTTGGATGGTTTTCAAGAACCGTGGGTTCACATCCTGCTACTTTTGTTTCTTAAAGTTTTTTTCTTTCCTAAGTGTGGGATAATGCTTTTAAAATGTAAAAAAATATCAAATATCTTTTCAACTTCGCTTATAACTGAATCTACGAATAAAATATTGTAATAAAAAAAGGAATTCGATCTCATCTTGCTTCAGTCGCCTACCTAATAACAAAAAAATAATATGACAATAATTTTAGGGTCTTTTTTGTATTACATCACTCGTGCCAATTTCATGAAAAAGATTTATGATTTCAAACAGTTACAAATTTTAAACGGATTTTACTAAATTAAACTGGTTAAGAACGAGTCGGCTTCCGTATCAATTTCAGGATTATATGTCAACGGAAAATATAACTTATAAAATTTGGCAAACTTAAGTTTGCGGTGGTATGCACTCATTGCTTATAAAACGAAATGCAAATATAAGTTGTTAATCACTTTGTTGATATGAAATATCAATAATTTTTTACTTTCATATTTTTTCCTTATTCCTAATGACTCATTGTGCAGCCAATTTTAAACAAAATGTAGCAAAATCGATTCATAAATGTCCGTATTTTTATTTACGTTGACTTAGAAATGTTTTTTTTGCGATTTTAAAGGGCCATAGAACTGAATGTTTGATATTAACTTCAGCCTGATATAAAGGATGTTAGAAAAACATCGATGTCAACATCGGAGCTAAAGCGATGTTTGATAAAAATCTAAAGAAAAACGTAAAACTACTTTATATATCCGAATAAATTTTGACAATCGACTGTAAAAATAAAAATTTGGAAAGCACGTGCACGCGAGCAAACTTCGATTATGTGTCCCTGCTGATATCGATATTACTATTTAATGCAACATCCATGCTAAAACATCGTTATTTTATCTGCTAACATCGATGTTCGTCGAAAACCGAAGATCATCTGGCATCCCTACGCGATCTTGAGATACAGAGTCTTGACAGACGGTCAACAAAGTGATTCTATAATGGTTCCGTTTCTACCTTTTGAGGTACGGAACTCTAAAAATATTTTAAAAATTACAAAACACTACGTTTATTTTTTATTACAAAGTAAAATACGATTTATTCAAAATTATAACATAATATTAACAATTTAATTAACTTAGTGAAAACAAGTCAAAAGAAAATAATAAAATTATATATGCAATTTCTCTCTTCTGTCTATCGAACATACGAGAGACATGTTAAAATGAAAATGGAAAACGATGTAGGTATATTGATTGTTCTATATACATTTCTCAGACGTTTTCTCGCATAGTTAAATGATGAAGGGAATTTATTCTAACCATCAAATTCTGAATTTGTGGTAAAATTATCTGGGAAAGTATAGTAATAAGAACATATGGCTGTTCAAATAAAAATAATGATTAAAATTAAATATATATATAAGTCAGAAGAAACCTAGTGTTAAGACACTTCGTTCCACACTTTCCGCCAAATTCTGGAGTTGAGTGGTGGAACTCAACGCCCCGCTTTGCGTCGACACCAGAGCAAAGAATTGAAAATATTAATGTAAATAAATAATGCATTTCCTCGAGTGGGTAAGAACCCACAACCAATCGCGTTTACAGTCACACTTTGCCCCTGCCCACGGCTGGTTTCAATGCATGTAGTTATCCAATATAGAACCTTCTTCTTTTTAAAAAAGGAAGCCATTTAAAAGTTTAAATATATGTTTTTGTATGTTTTAACACAATCACTTATACTCTCCGCACAACATGAGAACGCTAGAAACGCTTACAATCAACATATAAAGATATAAATATAGAATATAAATATTTTAAAATGTCTTATTTTAGATTCAGACAATATAGTTATTTACATGACACGATTTGGTATGTGTATGTGGCTAGAATATATTGTAGAGTAAGACTTCTCAAAATTCACATGAGAATATGAAAAACGTGTTTTTCGTTTTATGTCTTAAAGTTCGAGCAAAGTTACGGGTGACGTATAGTTTACAATTATATAAATAAATACAAATAGGCAAAAGTAAAATTATAATATAAATATATATAAACATGAGGGTGTGGTTGATATATTATAAGATTTATGGTTGTACAGTTTTCGCCATTTCTTTTTGCGAAGGTCGACCGAAGCAGACAACCGAGGAAGGCGTTGCTTGAAGTTTTTCCACCATTTGTATTGGCATGTATTCGGAACCTTGGGTTACTTTAATACCGTTAATACCGGTACTTTTTTGTTTGTTTGAGAAATAGCTAATCTTGTAAACAGTGTGCATTATCATTTTTTTTTTTGTGATTTTTTTTGTATTAAGTTGGTAAATAGTTTTATCTTCACTTGGTGAATAGCACGAACAAACCGCGGCGTAGAATGTTGCCACTCAATACGTAATGTCTCAATATAATTGAACGGAATGTAATGAGCGGAGTGTCTTAACACTACGTTCCCTCTACCTATATACAGGATACAGTGTGAGGAAATAATTGTTTGTCTAAGTTAAATTTGAATAGTAATTGAATTGAAAATTTTCCAATTCTACATTACATTAGAACGCAATTAATGTAGTAATGGTAATCGATTATATACTAATTATAAATTTATAGCATTGTTCAGTAGATCGATTGATTGTTTAATATCTGTTGTAATTAACTTTTGATCCCCGATTTAATGCATTACATTTAAAATAAATTTAAATACAACCGAAATATGAGATTTAACTGATTTATTTGAGATTTTTTTACAGATTCACGCAAAAAACATACATATAGCACGCTAGGCAGAGGGAAACCAGTGGTAAAACACTCCGATCCTCATTTTTCCCTGAATTTTCGAAACGACTGCGTGTAGAGTGGCGGAACTCAGCGACCGCGTTTTTATCTTAGTACCAGAGCGAAGAAATTAAAATATTGATAAATAAGGATTAATATTTTACTTCACTTACTTTAATTCATTCTCCCGAGTGGGAATCGAGCCCATAACTGTCGCGTTACAATCATAGGTGTATCTAATAAAAAAAAGATTAAATATAATAACTTCTTAGTACTTACAATGATTCAAATTTTCTAATATTTCTAATTCTAATATTTTTGTTTCACAGATCGATCCGGATAAATGAAATTTGAAGAAGATCAATACTGTATATAGATAAATAAGTGTATTTATAAACTAGTGTAGTGTAGTTTGTAAAAAATGTACAGTAAATTATAGTACCGTCACAGAGACAATGGCTTGGACAATTGGTGTTTTAATAGCGTTGTGGATATCAAACATCCCAGTACATCGAGCTGATAATTTAGGTAAGAAGTTTCTATATAAATAAGTATATATAAATAAGTTCAAATTTTATAATTGAAATCATTTACTACAAAATATTAAAGAATTAAAATGACTAGCGTGGTGCAGTCGGACAGTAAACACAACGGTTGTCGGTTCTTTCTGAGAATATTTTGAAAGTAAAAAGGGCGTGAAACCGAAAAAAATTTAAAGGCCTTATAATATACATTAATTACAACAACAATGTAATTTCAGGGAAATATGAATGCACTCCCTAGTCTGTCACTTAGATATTTCGACATTTCCTTAATTAGATAAATATATTTGAATCGGTTCAGATCTAGCTGACTAAGAGATTCTTAAAACTTGAATTATCTTTATGCCGCACATGATAGAAGCGTTAATGTTATCAATATAAATGTGGATTGCACCTCTGACCTCTGTTTATCGATTATGTAAGTACATAAATAAAGTAAATAAATCAGCAGGGTAGGCATGGGGAACCTAGTGTAAGACACTCTGTTCCCCACTTTCTGCCGAATTCTGGAGGCAATGCGTGTTAAGTGGCAGAACTCAACGCCGCGCTTTGCCTCGACAGCAGACCGAAGAAATGGAAATATAAATTTAAGTACATATTTCATTTCCTCGAGTGGAGATCGAACCTACAACCAGTCGGTTTTAAAGTCACACTTTGTACCGCTGCGCCACGACTGGCAACCATATCTTGTTATAATTGAATAAGCCTCTTAAAGCAAAGTAATATATTCCTACAGGATTATTTCATCTTTTCTCATCTCATCATAATTTATGAAAATGGCTTGTCAATTGTCTTTGTTAGAAGTTATTGTTGCTATTTATCTTCATTTTTGTTCAAAATTTGTTTGTCGTATAATATAATTTTCGAATTATATTCGTAAGGATCTAAATATTATTATATTTTGGAGTTTAGAATAGAATACCATGTTTTATATAGAGAGAGAGATACCATAAAATGTAGAATATATTTTAACACAATTAATTTGGGTTATTAATAAAAAAATAGCGTAAAGCTAATTTTGTTAATAAAAAAATATGCTTCACGCTGTATCCCGCATACAGCAGGATAGGCAGAGGGATTCAGCGTTAAAACACCCTGTTTCCCACTTTGCGTCGAATTTTTTGAGGAATTGTGTTTTTTTTGGGGGCTAGGCTTTTGAATAGTTCTCAGAGCGAAAAAATGAAAATATTAATAAATAATCATTCATTCCCTCAGGTGGCGATCGAACCTACAACCGTTGCATCACAATCACACACTTGTGCCTCTGCGCCACGACGGCCTCAAAGCTGCAAATGATTCAAATTTTTTTAGCCACTCGCGGCGCAGGAGCAAAAGTGTGCGACTGTAAATGCGAAAGTTGTGAGTTCAATTCCCACCCGAGAAAATGAAATACTTAATAGTTTCATTACCTGGATCTAATTTTGAGGCAAAGCGCGGCTTTCAGTTCTGCCACTCAATACACGATGCTTTCAGAATTCGGGATCGAAAGTATCTTGATGGAAATGGAGTATCTTAACATTAAGTTCCCAGGTTCCCTTTACCTACCCTGCTACGTGTTGCATGAAGTTGACAAAAAAAAAACATTTTTATTTATTATTTGTGGTTGTATGGCTAACCATAAATAACTATAGTACAAATTGTTTCGGAACGGTTGAACGACTACTGTTTACCAGCTCGTATATAATGTTGCACATGATAATTAATTTTGCTTCCTATATTCAATCCACGTAGCTTCAATAAATAAATATTAAAGGCAGTAGTGTAATATGTAATTATTTTTAGGGTTCCGTAATTATTAAGGAAAAAATAACCCTTATAAGACCACTTTGTTGTCCGTCTGTATGTCTTTCTGTCTGTCAAGAGCCTTTATCTCAGGATATCGAATTAAAATTCAAGCCATAACACCACTCAGATCTACGGCACCATTATCGCAAAAAATGCGTATTTTGACACTATCGAGGGAATCATAATTCATAGGGCACTTCCAGTTGACCGGAAGATAAGAATTAGGAAAGTTGACCACTAGCATTTACAGGTAGTACTAGTTAAGGAAAAGATCTGAAAACTATACATTTATGGTCAAATCCTAAAAAATAATAACCTTAAAAGAGGGGCAAAATTTTTTTTTCAAGACTTTAAAACCGGTAGTTCAAGTGAGGTATCAGATGAAAGGGCTATGACTAAGCTGGGCTTGAATTTCAGAATTAAGCTCGAGACCTACAACTTTTACGAAACTCTCGATGGGCGAGCCGAACTCACGCTTGTTCAGTTTTTTTATCTCATCGGTGATACGCTGTATCCTGCATACAGCAGAGGGAAACTAGTATTAAGACACTCCATTCCACACTTTCTGCTGAATTTTTTGAGACATTGCGCGTTGAGAGGTGGAACTCAACGCGGAACTTTTGTCTTGGTGCTAGGGCGAAGAATTAATTATCGAGGATCGATCGAACCCACAGCCGTCGTCTTTGTGCTCTTGCACTACCACCATGGAAGCCACAATTTTTTTTATCATTTATAAACATAAAAGTGCTATTCGGTTCTCCATTTGGAATTCATAGATAAATGAATTGGTGGAACTAAATATCTTACTTCAAGCGGTAATTGAATACATTATACCTCTCAATAAAGCCTCTATGAATTTATTTTAGTATTTTTGCCTCACTTTGATACCTAATATAAGAAGATTTTCAGAGAGAACATGAGGTTAAGATTCAATGTTTTTCTCTCTGGCCCAAAATGTTGACATTGTGTCTTGTATGACGGCACTTATATCTGCGCTTTGTCTTGCGAACCTAAGGAAAATAAAAGATTTCGTTCCTTCGAGTGAAAAATGTTCTACGATGGCCTCATGTACTAGTCATTCTATATTTTAGAATAAAATTGAAAAACAACATAAACTGCCTGTTAAAAGCAATTTTTAGTACTATATAACGAGTTGAAACTGGAATATTAAGGTGGACTGTTAGCTTAGGATCGGCTTAATTGTTAATATCCGTCCAGCACGGTTCATCTTAACACGTATTCAGAAAATTGATTAAGTTGCTTTCTAAAATCAGGTTAGAGTAAATTTAATTACGGTCTTCGTAAACTAATTTTCTAAAGTCAATAACACGTATATTTACTTATTTTTGATAGTGAACGAGGGTATTTTAAGAATTCATTATATTATAATGTACATATACGTACATACACATATATATTCTATTTCGTGATTACAGTCGATACTAAGTAAAACAAACAGGCAAGTCCAAATAGAGGCCAGTCGTGGCGCAGGAGCACAAAGTGTGACTGTAAATTCGGCTGGTCGTGGGTTCGATCCCCACTCGAGGAAATGAACTATTTATTGATATTTATATTTTCTCTAGTGTCGAGGCAAAGCGCGGCGTTGGGCTCTGCCCCTCCAAACGCAATGCCTCCAGAACTCGGCGGCAAGTGGGGAACGGAGTGTGTTAACACTAGGTTCCCTCTGCCTACCCTGCTGTGTACGGGATAAGGCGTGAAACTGACACAGTAATTTTATCTTCTAGGTAATATTAGCTTCAAAATTACTTATTTAAAGATTTTTTAATGATTTAACAATCAAATTAGTAATTTGATATATGTTAGGTAAATTTAGTTTAAATTTTTAGTTGTTTTACCTTAAAAAGATGTGTCTCGAATGAGCAGGTAGAGTTGTTGAAGTAAAAAAACTCTATTTTATACGTGAATTTTTCATCGAATTTAAATATAAATTTACCTATTCAAAGAAGCATATTGGGCGAAAATGCATTATTCTTAATAACGATATTCCAAAGTAAGCATTTTCCATAATGAACTACAGTATTAATTAAATGAAACGAGAGTAAAGGCAATCACTGTCGTGACAAATTGATATTTAAACTGATAAATTAACATGAGTAGAACGTTATTGTTGTTCGTTTGTGAATGTTAATTAATAACATAATGTTACTTTGCACTATATATACAGCCTTGTATATAATTTCACACATTCCGCCAAATTCTTTTAAGATGAGCGTCTGAAATGGCCAAAACTTAAAGCCACATATTAAGACAGCAATCGATTATAAACGCAGCGCTGTGGTTTCCATCTTCACTCGGAAGAGTTGTCATATTTAATATAATATAATATTTTTATTTTCTCGCTCTGATAGACAGTGCACGGTGTTACTTTATGTGAAATTTCTCATCATAATCGTGTAGTATATGATTATAAGAAAAATAAGGAAAATAACAATGTTTCATGACCTATAAAACTGCCTTGATATTAATATAACTCATAAAATATTTATTAATGTAAATAAATATTAGGATCTATTACAAAAAAATTGGGAAAGAAAGTATCTTGATGGAGAACAAAGTGTCTTAACGTTAGGTTCCCAGGTTAGGTTCCCATCTCATAGAAGAGTCTATATGCGAGATACAGCGTGAAATTAAAAAAATACACTCGTTACACCAATTAAATTATGATAATGACAAAATATGAAAACACTAATACTAAATAAGCTAGCTATAGAATAGTATTATATTATACTCTATATAATTTCATATGCCCCCAAGAGCTTCATTTTCAGTCGGTATGAACTGCTCTGACTGTATCTGAATCTTGTACGTGACAAGAACCTCGTATAGTTTTGTAAAATAGTGACATCGGCTTAGGGTTCTATCACACTTTGGTATTAATTCTACGATTTGTCCGCTCCACTCCCGTATATTAAGATTGCCACAGGAAACCTAGTGATAAGACACTCCGTCTCCAAATTTTTGATCAAATTTTCAAGAATTTTTTGTGTTTAATAGCGGATCTCTACGCCATGTTTTATTTAATAAAATTAAAAAAAAATACAAGGGCGAAATTTGTTAAATTTAAGTAATACTTAACAATATATTTGTGTAAAAATTTTGTTTATAATATATTTTTTGCAATCTCATTTATAAATTTTTTCGTAAAATCTAGGCAAAATGTCATTTTTTTTTATATTTACCTCGAATCTCTAAAAAAAACAGTTTAGATTCACCTGTCGTATGATATATTATTAAAATATACAATTCTATCTGAGATGGACCTAGATAAGGGCATTTGATTATACTCTGAACTGAACGTGAGTGTGATAGGAGCCTAAATAATGACACGAATTTATCTAACCGACCACGTATCCTCTCGACCGTTGGATGATGCCGATAAGTATACTTTAGTATTATTAAGATTCGAATTTCTGGTCCCTTTTATATGTTTGAGATGAAATCTTTCCGTGCTCGTCCTTCTTGTATTTTGTTATTAAAATATGTATAGGTATCTTAAATGTCTCAATTGCTCTCTGATAAGAGATAAAACATGATCTTGCCCTTTTTTGGGTATGAAATAGAAACGTTGTTTGCTAAAATAATGTCGAGCTTGAAATTTTAAATATATATTTTTTGGTTCAAATATAATATCATTTTTAAATATAAAAGGTTTTTTCTAATTATATATCTATGTAGTGAGTGAAGAGTATTTTGGTTATTTTTTTAGTTTAATAGATTAAAACCGACTTCACATAACTGTCAACTGATATATCTTATAAAATTCTCAGTCAATTTTGATAAAATTTGGAACTGTACCTTAAAGTTCCAAATCACTTTTAGCTTTCAGGAAATTTATATAAAAATATACAAATAAACATTACAAAAATAGACATAAATAAAAATAAATAAATCAGCTTCACGCTGTATCCCGCACACAGCAGGGTAG
>DWAP01002747.1:0-12975 GCA_018230625.1 Heliconius eleuchia | reverse complement strand
CGAACTGTTATAGCGACATTAACTATGTCGTGGCTGATGCCGTCTCGCAGTACGTAAGCTATTCTTGTATGGCGTTGGTCGTTGAAAAAATGTATATCACTGTGGTTCTACGATTTGATAAATGATTAGAAGGTGTGTGATGATATTTTATGACCCGGCTCCGGTGTATGTAGTAGTGTCCGTCGCAAGTACTTTCAGAAAGATCGCACACAAATTCCCGATTTAATAAAGACTGTTGCACACAGGCGGTCTGGCCTATATATCAGGTGAAGATTACTGACAGCAGCTAGGATCATTTTATCTGATGATGATTGTAAGCTGATTTCTTAAATCAGCTTTATAAACTAATATATGAGTACCTACATATAATGCATGCCCTAAAATTATTTATTTTAACAGACCAAGGAATGAATAAACGAAATTATTATATTCTCACATTTATTTTGATTTATCAAACGAGAAGATAAATTAAATAAAAACTCTCTATAGCATTGCGTGTTTAGGCCAACCGTGGCGCAGTGGCGACAAGTGTGACTGTATACGCGACAGGTTGTGGTTTCAATTACCACTCGAGGAAATGAAGTATTTTATATTTTCATTTCTTTACTCTCCTGGTGCCAATGTACGGCGTTCAGTATTACCACTCTCCATACGATGCCTCCAGAATTCTGCAGAAAATGGAGAGCGGAATGTCTTAACACTAGGTTACCTCTGCCTACCCTGTTGTGTACGGGATACAGCGTATAGGGCCGAACCAACAGACCATAATAGGAGGTTGCGTCAGTTGACCAGCATTTAGGGAAAAAAGTTATTATGCAAATGAGGTTAACAAACTTAATGATACATCACTCAGTTCTTCATTGACCAATCCAATTTTTTTATCTGCGCGCTTTCACACGGTGTAGGTAGAGTTGACCTGGGAACCTTTAAGATATTCCGTTCTCATTTCTCACTTTTCGCCAAATTCTGTAGGCATTGCGAGTTGAGGCGGAACTCAACGCCACATTTTGCCTTGTTACCAGATCGAGGGGAGCGAGAATGAAAATATTAAATATTTCATTTCCTCGAGTGGAATCGAACTCACAATCTGTCACGTTTAAAGTCGCATGCTTGTGCCACTGTGCCACGACTGCGTCATCGATAAAATTAAAAGCATACACTTATTTTATATAATTTTTTATTGAAATAAAAATATAATATGTAGTTTTATGTATTTTTTTTTCACTTTAGCGATAACTATAGATAACTAATTTAGCTTAAAATTTTACTTTCATTTAATCAGTCCATAATTTCTTACGATAACCAGCTGAAAAGGGCAAATTGAATCCAACATAACCTTTATCATTCAAAAGGAACTCACAGTGTATTTCTACACGACGATATTCCAACGTCAACAGAATCGCAACCCCTATCACGGCACGTCAACATGTCGTACACACTATATGTAGAACACGCTGTATATAGATAGTAAGTGTATGTATGTATATACGCGCATATATAACGGTAGAAAGGTATATATATATATAGCTGTATAGTACAATCGCTGGTAAGACGAGCGACCGCAGCGGACAGGCTTTGTGCGGGTCCGTTGCTAAATTACGCCTAGGTTATGTTAGCGCGTCGGCGCGATTTGAATGTATTATTTAAGTTATGTATATTGAAATATAGGATTTTTAGATATATTATATGTATTGCGGTGTTGAGTTCCGCCACTGCATGAAGTGTTTTAGCACAAGGTTCCCTTTCACAATCTCGATAATATTCGTATAAATTGAAAAATATATTTATTTCTTTAAATATTAACGGTTAACTATTTTATTAAATTCTTAATTTAAAATCTTTTTCTAATATTGATAGTATGAAGACTAATATTTTTGCAATGAATTTAGTGTATTTTAACTTCATGAGTTTACTTCTTCATGACGCAGTAAACGTACCTTCGAAAATTCGACATTAATTAAATGGTCACTCATAAAAGAGTTGGAAGGACTTGTGTAATCCATATCTCTCATTAACGTGACTTGACGAGTAAAAGAAATTACTATTAAATAAAATTATCAAAATATATATTTTTAAAAAAACATAAACTAACAATAATAGAAAAACGCTACCTCGCGCACACGCCGATTGCGCGCTGTCAGAGCGGGCGGGCGTCAGGTGCCCGTATTTCGGTCGCTACGGCCGAGCGGTCGCCGCTCAGTTTATGTAACACATACACGTTATATAACCACCTCACCTTCTAATGGCTTAGTCTAAAATGGAGTACTCTAGAAGGGTTATTAGGCGTATTTAATACGAAATAGTAGAACCTAGTATATTTGTTGATGACTAGATGTTAAATAAAAAAGAAAAATTGTCGAAATTTTTCGATAACATTGTACTATAGTTTTCCGCACATTAGTGATCTTCTGCTGCAGCTTCGCAAACTACTTGGCAATACAGCGCCTGACTGTAAACATGATGGTCGTGGGGTCGATTCCTACTACACTACTAGAGACTACATTTTCTCTTAACATTAATTTCCCTCTGCCTACTATGCTAAACGCAGGGTACAGCGGAAGCTAAAATATTTATATTTAGATGTAGTATTATTCAAATTTCTAATAGATATTCCGCAAAATACAGGACGTGTCAAGACAAAAAAACTAACGTAATCCACTCCTCCGATCCGCATCTTAATAAAAAAATCATAATAATTTATATGCTCATATACTTTTTCTTTTTTTTTATTGGGGTACAATTTTAAGGTATAGTTATCATGTTAAGACACTCCGTTCCCCATTTTCTGCCCAACTTTTGGGACATTATATGATAATTCAATTAAACGCCATACTTTATATAATAGAACGGGAAATTGAAAATAATTAACTATAATTATTGTTCCGTGAGAGGATTGAAGCCACAACCGTCGTGCTAGCAGTCAAAAGCAGCCTTACAGCGCCATGATGCAGCGCTATGTTATTATACTATTGTCAATCTTCCCACTACAAACAAATAAAAAAGTCATCTATCAATTACACTATAAATAATGTCTTCTTTAACAAGTGACTATGTACAATTATAAATATTATATTAACCTAGATAAATATTTACAAAACGAAAACAGGAAAAAAACATAGAAAAATGAAATATAAAAAAAGGAGAAAACCAAAGCAAATCTACGCAGAATACGCATACAGCACCCGTACCACTTCAACGTCATACATTATTGTTCTTAGTCGTTCGTATTGCAGCTTTCCCTTTGCCTCGCCTTACGGTGCTATTGAATTAATCGTGTATTCCTTGGTACTAATGCTCTCTTACAGTCGGCCGTGTAAACGTTGCTAATATGACGTGATCGAGATAAATCTTTTAATAGCCATCCCCGCTTGTACTTGTTTTGTATGATATTCATGAAGCTAAACATGGCTTTTTTTTTCTTAATTTCACTTTTCAATCTTAATACAAGCTGTCGTCGGAGGCTGTCGTGGCTCAAGGGCAGAAACGTGACTGTAAACGCAACTGTTGTGGGTTCGATCCCCACTCAAAGTAATTCTTTATTATTTCTTAATATTTTCATTTTTGCGCTCTGTAACCAAAGCAAAAGTCCTGCGTTAAGCTCGGCCACTCATCACGCAATGCCTCCGGAGAATTGAAAACAGAGTGTTTTACTTAACACTAGATTTTCTCTACCAGCTATGTGCGAGATACAGCGTGAACCTGATTTTTCATTTTTATAGTAAACGATGATCATTCACAATAATAAATTATTTTTAATATTTTTACTATCAATCTATGAAACTTAGGACAACTGATCATATAATAAACATTCGATACATAACATACATTAATCTTTTTAAAAACCTATAATATTAGACAAACACACCAAAAACTTGAGCCAAACGACTCTACTTCACTTTCATAACAACTTCATTCAACAAAAGCAACAAGTGCTCATTTTAAAAGCCACTCTTACCTGGAGGTATCCAGAAATATAGAGTACTCGTATAATAACAAAGCCTATATAAACATAGACGAACAATCAAACAAACAAACTAGCCTAGAAACGTGAAACCATTTACTTCTTGAAATATCTTGTTATATATACATGTATTCGAGAGACAAAGCGCGGATAAATCATAAATAAACTGTCACTGTGGTGCATATCCTCCGTGTACGGAGGTCCAGCGGTGTCTATATGCACAGCATTTCCCTCTACGGCATATATGCATACAGATATATAGGTATGTATATGCACAGCATTTCCCTTTACGGCATATATGCATGTATAGATATATAGGTATATACGGTTCGGCATTGGAGCGCGAATACTCCACTCTGGACGAGCTTACCGCGCTGCTTCCTAATGACGACGTTAGATACGGATGAGGTTATGGTGGCGGTCTTAGCGATTTGATGTGATTTTTTTTATATATAATAAAACTAAGCTTTTTTTGTGACTTCGCCCCGATGGACACATTCTAATTGCAGGAGGTAATTTTGATTGCTTTAAAAAATATAGTGTCTGATATTATCGCCTCCAAACAAACAGAGTTCTCAGCTTTATAATATTAGTATTTGTAGACGTATTCTTTTATGATTATTTTATTTGAGATTAGGATATTACAATTATATAATATTTCTCTTTCTACAGGACAGTTTTATACAAAGAATATATACTATATTTCAATCAGAGTTCTGTGAGAACCTAAACTGCAAGCGAAGTATAAAATATAGATATAAAAGTATTAATATTTATAAACTTTAATTCTTATATCATATCACACCTAGTTAAGAAATTTATTTCATTATAATTATAAAGCTGTTCAAAAATAACGAAATCCTTAAACGAAATAAAAATCAACACAACACATTTTTTACCAAACTTTTTTAAGCAAGACCAGTCAATCGTAATCCTTTCAAAGCACAACCGATACACATCTTATAACACCCCACCTTCCCATTTTCGAAACATTCTAAAAACGTAATGTTACCAATATTTCTCGCTTCCACCCTCACTAAATCCTGCCGCAACGCCGTGGAAAATGGACGTAGCCATGACATCGAGGACCTGGATATATAACCTGTCGCCCAGGCCGAGGCCCAGTCCCCTCCCTGATTTAGAGCCTTTATCTTTAGCTATCAGTTTCTGCGTATGTCTTAATAATCTAGATAAAATAGTCTAATTAATTAGTAGTTTTATTAACCTGCTAAATAATAATATATTATATTTTAAGATGATACCGTGACATCGAAGACCTGGATATAACCTGTCCCTCAAGCCGGAGTGTCTTAACTCTCAGTCCATATTAACTACACTGCTATAAGCGAGATAACGTGGTGACACTATTAAAAATATATAAAAATCAATAGTATAGAAATCCAAAGCTGCAGCCACATTTTAACTAATAAGTCTGAAGAAACCATTATATATCGCAGATTGTTTTTCTAATCTTTAGTGTGAATTAAATTCCTTGCCTATTATAATAAATAAATTAAATAATATTTCAACTGTACCAAACGGCTACCATATTTTTATAAACCAAAAAACCATCTCTTCCGTAAACCCAAAAGAACCTTTTCCAAAAATCTTATCTTAAATCCAAATCCTCAAGAAAACCGAGACGTTTTAATCAGTTTCAATTACTTTCTCGTAATGCCTAGTTCCACTGCCGGTGCCGACACGTAAATAAACAAAACGCAGCGGCCTTCGAGCCCAATTTTCTAGCATTATGCACTTTATGTTCCTTGCTCTAAGAATTTTGCACCCAAAGCTACACAGCCAAAGCGGAGTATTCGCAAAATCGATCTCTATATGCATAGAGCTAGATTCGTATATCCTTTGTACGGTCCGGGGTACGTGTGTATGTTGACCTACTTACTGAGCCTCTATATACTACGCAGTGTTTATATAAGCCTCCGTTTGAAGCCTGGTTTCCACTGTGGCCGGTTTAATTTGGCTTGAAAGTGTATTGAATCAAATGAAATATGCACATCATCAAAGTAAAAATGCACGCTGTAGTGAAAACATACGGTTTGGTTTCGTTGTGAACATTCAATGATTCTAAATATAGCTGGATAAAAAAAAATGATATATGTATGTATATCTACGTGTATATATAAAAAACATTTTTTTTTTAGTTTCACGCTGTATCCCTCATATAGCTGGGTAGGCATAGTGGACCTGGGAACCGTTGTGTTAAGACACTACCGCTCTCATTTTTCCGAATTCTGGAGACATTGAGGGACGTACCCAAGTGGCGGAACGCTACGCAAGGCAATAATATAATAAATATAATATTTATATATTTCATTTCCTCGAATGGTCGAATTGAACCCACAACTTGTAGCGCTTACAATCTCAATCTAGTGTCCCTATACCACGTCTAGTTTTGAGGAGAAACTGGCCTCGGAGAACCACATGATATTTATAATGATCTATAGACTTGCCGACGAACATTCTTTTTTTTGTTCATTTTTTCTATGCGAAATTAAGATAATTATTTCTAAAAACGATTAGGATGTAATGAACTCTATGCGTGTAGAACTAGTCCCGATTTTATTTTGTTTGCTTTTTTTTATTTTTGGCTTAAAAACGCCGGACTTATTATCAAAACCTATTAGGAACTATAGAACTTAGTGCAGCAAAGAGAACTCCGATTTTATGATCTTTTGGACAATGCTCTGCCAAGTTGACAAACAAACATGGAAATCGTGAAAATGCGACAGTTAAGAGTTCGATCTGCACTCTGCAGAATGATTATATTTAAGTTTATTTTTTTTCGCTTTGATAGACAAAGGCAGTGTTATGTTCCGCCACTCTATATGCAATGTTTCGAAAATGGGGAAAGGAATGTCTTATAGTTCCTTTTATGTGTACAAAGCGAGAAAAAACACTGAGGTAGCTTTTTTTAGCTGGCTTGTTATTTTTTAAGCGCTTTTCTTCGTTTACCGTTTAAAAAAATACACATACATTTAACAATAATTTAAAACATTATATGTAAATTCTGTTATATATTAGTATTTAATTTGCTTAAAAAATATATAGCGTGTCTAGTCCCGCTCAATCCAAATAAATAACAAGCAACGTCAAACATTTGGAAACAATATAAGCTAACAACATAATAATAAAGACAAATGAAGGCAACTGGTATAAGAACAAATATTCTCTCTACACTAAATACTTCTACAGATTATTTTAAAACAAAAAAAATCCACCATTAAGCAAAAAATCTTTTCTAAGCACAAACTTCAACACAGATGAAATATAAAAAAGAAACGGCCATCATATAAAAATAAAAAGAAGAAAAAAGACTAAATCAATTACAGACAATTTATAAAGCACAAAAACGACAATTAGAATATCATAGCGCCGACAAATTCCGCCGAACCATAAATTATGTTCAAACGTAATAAAACTAAATGCATGAAACAAATCGGGAGATGGGAGGGAGAGGTGGCGCGGGGGTGCAGGGGGCGAGAGGCGGGAGGGGGGGAGGTCTACAACTCTACTACGGCACTCTCGGTTTCATTCATAACTTTTTACAAGTTTATCTGCGGCGATACCTCCTACATATTTATGTTTGCGACGGCTTTCAAAGAGTAGATGTTATTGTTTTTTTTTATTTTTTTTTTATATGTTTATTTTTTTTGAGTGCATCTTTAAATTTTATATGTGTTAACACATAATGTTGCGTAAGTCAAAGAGTATTGGGTCCTGACGGTTTGTAGATGTGAACCTGTTGAAATAGAAATAAATTAAATATAGAATTTTTATTTCATACTTATTTGGATCGTTGATTTCGAGTCAAAAACTTCAAAAAAAATACTTAGTTTCGACATGAAACACAGAGGACGTTAGTCGCTTTCTAAACTTTAGTGGAAAAGGGAGTTGAACCACAACTTTGGACACATTGATTTATAAATGTTGTGATTTGACTTTCAGTACCACCAAAACGACTTTACATTTACATTCAATCAACTTCGATAGCCTTGCAGTGTGTGGTCTATCGTTGTTGTGAAGCAGCAGTGGCATAGAGCTATTGAACAACCTCAAATTTTTCCATCATGGTTTCTAATTAAAGTTGCATATAACAATGCACGTGTGCTGTAATCGCCTAGCCAGATTTGAGGAAATCGTAATGTAAGACATTGGCACTAGTTACATTCGCTTACAAGTTACTGTTTTGGGTCAATTTTCACTTGTGCTTGGGTTACCTGGTCAGGGTCCAGCAGTTGTGATTTCCTCCGACTATCGTAGATAATCCACGTAATGATTCCATTTAATTTAAAATCCTTCATAATTGTACCAGTTAAGTAATGTAATGCAGCAGTTGACGTGCGTTTGCCGACTTGTTTCACTTAATTCGTATACCTTTCTAGCTTTTTAATTTCCTCAATTTGCTTTGAGTGAATTAAAACAGTTTTATCACTAACAAAGCAGTCTGCAGCTAACTGGGACGTGGCTTGCGAAAGGTCCGCTACCACAATGACTTCAATTATTAACTTTATTATCAACTGGACTTATCAACTTGGATCTCTGGCTGTCCATGGGGCTTGTTCTGGGTGAGGTCGAAATTTCCAGCGAAAATGTTGGAACCAAAAACGCACTATGTTTTCTTTTGCGATATGACCGCCATACTCATTATTAGCCCTTCGAGCCGTTTTTGCAGTACTGGTACCACAGTGGAACTCGTACTCGTAAATAGCGTGAAATTTTAAGTTTACCATTTTATAAACTGAGTGACGCAAAAAGAAAAAATACAAAAAAAAATCAAATGAATGACGGTCATCGAAACTCAGGTATAAGGTAAATAGCTGTATAAATTAGAACAGCTAATCAAAGAGAAGAAACTTGTGATTTAAGTAAAACATCAATTTTATATGTAACTCTAACTTTAACCCTAGCAGCTGCACGCATGAAAAAAATTTATTCATTGTCATTTTTGCCCTGAGAGGAACGATTGGCCTTAGTGTCCACGTTGTTATTTGTAATTAATCTGTATTAAGTCAAAAAATATTTGAATCAATAGAATCAGAAAAAAAAAAATTAATTAACTCCTTTTTTGTATTATACAGAATAATTCAGTCATTCAATTCGTAAAAGAATGCAATTTATATTCAGTGTTTTCTTATAACGTTAACATCTAAAATTGTCGTCCGTAAACCGACTTTACTGTTTTAGTAATAATAGTTTCAACATTTCTACATTTAACTTATTTAAATAAATAAACTGTAAAATACTTTACACATGAATTACATTTTAAAAACATTTCTCTTGTCAAATAAAATTTAAAAAAAAAACAACGCCCTCTCAGCGCACACACGCAGTTAGGCAGAGAGCAATTCCAAAACAATATTTCAATGTTTATTCTCTTATCTGTGCCAGAACGCACACAAGCGTAGCAGCACGACACACCGATACACACTTGTATAAATTGAAATAAAGTTTGTTTTAGTTGGGCAATGGGCATGAATGAAAGCAAAAGGGCGGCAGTTTAAAATGAATTGTTATCAAAACATTCACTTTTTTTTCAACTGTTGAATACCACCTACATTCTGTAACTTTATAATTTTTAGGTTGAAGGTCGGCGCTTTTTGTTTTGTACAAAAGATGAATGAATTTGGTTTTGTATTGCAGATTATTTTTTTTATATTTACACTGTGAGAATAGAAAATGGTGGGAATTTACAAGCAATTGTCAAAATAATATTTTTTTTCTATCGTTAATAAAGTTAAGTTTTTGTGATTTTAACTGTCAGATAACGAAATACTTATTATATTATAGAATAATTTAGTAAACAACATCCCCTTTAGGAGGAGCAGGTCACACCTAATCCTAGCCAGCGTCAGGAGTTTCATTTTCGTCGATTCCACAGCAGCCAATAGGAAGGAGAACGCAGTGGCGGCCTTCCTTGGTGTCGCCAAAGCTTTTGAGTGAGAATGTCACACGGGCTTGTTTTACAAAGTGCCCACACTTGACATACGCAGCCCCGGCGTGGTACGTGCTAAGCAGCACGTCTCAACGTGATGTTTTTCAAATCATGCAGAATGTCGCTCTCAAGCGCGTCACTCAGGCTCCTCCGTACGTGAGGAATGCCATCTAACCATTACCACCGTCCAACGAGATCTCCGCATTGAGAGATTAAACAGCCACATAATCGAGTTGGCAGCCCGTACATTCCAGCGTGCCAATTCCCAAGTCATCACCACATCCGAGATATCGCACCGTGGCGGCACCCAACCAGATGCGATTATCGAGAGATCTCCTTCTCATTCCATTTCTTGAGCTGGTCGCCTAAACTGAGCCACCCCTGGTGTACCACGGGTCTCACCCGGCTGGGCTGACCGCCCGAGCTTTAGCCCAGCTTTAAAACATTAACGAAATATCTGACGAAGTGAAACCACAGGGCCCTTAGCCCCATAGACACCTACAATATTTTGGGTGGTAGTAGAAACCGACGGTCCGAGGATCAAAACCCTGCTACACTGTTTCCCCTTTCCCCTCGCGGGAGGTAGAAGAAGATACAAGTAGTTTTTACAGTGTGGGAACGGATACTTGCACCGTACTAGGTACGTATTCAAATCTTTGCGACGGTACAGCTTCCAACTGTAAACAAAACGGTTATGAGTTTGATTTTCACAAATCAAATATATATATATTTTTTAAGATACTACGTCCTTCATTTTTCCATTTGAGCAAGCAAAAAGAAAATATTTTATTCCCCCGAGTTGAACCCACAACCGCCGCGCTAAGAGTCAGACACTGTGCCACTGCGCCATGGCGGTCAATTAAAATCAATGTCAAGTAATATTAGAGATCTAAAATTGAATCTGCTTAATATGCCAATATGCAAATCGATGAAGATTGATATGAGCTTGAACGTGAAAACTACCCTTTGATATAGCTTTTAGATTACATTTTATAAATTTAAATCTTTAAATCGCAATTTTACATGAGCCGTCGTGGCTCAGAGGCGCAAGTGTGAATGTGTGAAGGCAACGGTTGTGAGTTCGATTCCCACTTGCGGTAATGAAATATGTAATATTTTCGTTTTTTTGCTCTGGTAGCAAGGCACGGCTAGACGTTGAGTCCCAACCCACACGTAATGCGTCTAGAATTCGGCGGAAAATGCGGAACGGAAATGTCTTAATGGAAACGAAGGTTCTTAACTCTAGGTTCCCAGATTCCCTCTGCCTATCTCGCCATGTGCGGGATATAGCAAGAAACTAAAAATTTTAAATGAGTAGGTAATATAAGCTCAAAATACTTAGCAAAAGCGCGGATTTTTTCCTCTCTTTTATAATATACCACTTCTGGCATTTGAACAAAACAGGCAAAACCTTAACGAGTAGCTAATTAAAACTTTTGTTGTGAAATTATTAACAAGATACCTATTATAGAGATGGTTTATTGGTTCACAAAATGCTTCAATTACTTCTCATTGTATACATAAATTTAATCTTTTTACCTGTCATTATTACAAAGATCTTTTTTTATGTGATAATTGAAAAGTATAGATTTTGACGCAGTAGGTTTGTTTTGAAGCCGTTGTGGTACAGCGACTTAGCGTTTGACTGTAAACGAGACGCTTGTGGGTTCGATTGCCACTCGGAGAATGAATTATTTTCATTTCCACTTAAAAATTGGCCGGAGAATAAGGAGCGGAGTGTCTTAGCACTAGGTTCCCTTGCCTAGGTTTTGATAATATAAAAGTAATAAAGTAACATACAGTGTTAAGTTCGAAAGATAATTTGCCATAGTTGATACCGTTAACTATCTATGTGGCAGTTTTATTTTTGTTTTTAGTTTGTCAGTTTTGCTCGAAATTATTATTTGTACATACATACTTTGGCGAGTGACGTATGTTCTGTATTAAATTAATGAAAATCTTAATCTTTCTATGTTTAGATATTGAATATCCAGAATTGATATCCAGAGAACAAAATAGAGTACCTATCAGGTTTGTTCTCAAGTGTTATATTTTTAAACGTATCACATTACATTATCAGCTACTCACAAAACTTACATTCAACATGCAGATCAGCAATTATCGAATATCCCAATAATTTGGCCATCACCCATCCATCGTGGCACAGGCACAGGCACGAGCTCAGGCATAGGCATAGCAAAAACTCGGGTGCTTGACCGTGGCCCCCTGCTCCCCCCCTCGCCCATGGGGGAGGGGAGGGGACGTTTGCCCTTGCGAAGGTGACGCGACAATTAGCGTCGCTCGGTCATTCCTCCGCGGCCTGGCGCGGTGTCAACGATTCCGCGGCGATAAGGCGACCGGACGCGCCCGCGCTTCAGGGCCGCCAACTAAATAGTACATTTGTTTCTTTAGTTTTTCTTTGTCAGCTTCACGTTTTTTCCAGCATGGCCGGCAGGGGGAATCTAGTGTCAAGAAACCTCGTTCCTCAGTTAATGCTGATTTTTCAAGGCAAAAAAAAATTGACAAAAAAATAAATAAAACCTTTACACGATTAATATCCTCTTAAAGCTAAAAACCAAAGCCTTCACAGAAAATATCCCCAATCCATGAGAACGGAGTGTCAGAACACCACTAGACTCTGCATCATTTTTATAAGTAAGCGGGATATGCGTTATATGAAATACAATATAAGTTAAAACTACTATTATCGTATTAAAAAAGTACATAACTTGATCGCAGCCACAAAGCTCGAGTAATAGAACTATACTTGAAAATTAAACCCTTTTCGTCCACTTAAGAGAGTGAAGCGTTTAAATCCTAATTTCAGCAGTAAATGATTTTACAACAACACAACAAGCAGGGTAGGCAGAGGGAACCTAGTGTTGAGACACTCCGTTCTCCGCTTTCCCCCGAATTTTTCGAAGCATCACGAATTGAATAGTGGAACTCAACTCCGGGCTTTTGCCTTGGTGCCAGAGCGAAAAAATTAGAATATTGAATAAATTATTATAACTATAGAAGATCAATATGGCTTCAAATCGAGATTGAGGGAATTGTTTTGAAC
>DWAP01002746.1:0-12975 GCA_018230625.1 Heliconius eleuchia | reverse complement strand
GGGCGGCGGCGGCGGCGCCCACCACGACACCACGCGCCCCACCACGGGCACGCGCCGCAGCAGCCCGTCCTGCCACTGCGAGCGCGCCAGCTCCTCCTGCGCCGCCGTGATGCCTGGCGTGACGGGAGCATTCAAATAGACTATTGTTAACAGTTTTAATTCGTCGAATCAACATAATACCATTACCGGCTCGAAAGGCAGTTCCGCTACGAAGAGCCTCCGAGAAACTTATCAATTATTCTTTTCAATAGCACAGAAAATTATTAACTATTCCAATTAAGTATACTTTAATGGAATTTCCGTAATAAAATTACTTTTTTAAGCACTAAATATACAAAAATAAACAAATACCTTTCTTCAACACTTCAGTCATGTCGGTCAACGCTTTGGAGTTATCCTCCACATCCTTCCCAGCAGCTATCACTAGATCTAATAATTCGTCTACATCTGTGTCCGCTGTTACCATGCCGAATCTTAAAATAAAATAAAAAAATATTACTACTTAGAAAATTTGACGTCATCTTCATATTTACAATTCTATAAATCTATTATTAGAGACAAATAGCATTGGAACTTTTGCGCTAAAAAAAATATATTTATGTTTTATAACTAAAATACTTATAAGAAATGATGTATTTTCTTGTTTCTTTGGTTTCCTAAGACACAGCTGTAATATCTGGCATTCAATATAATAATATTTGAATACATTTAAACAGAAGGTATACATACATATACTGATTTACTATGAAACTATTATTATTTTATAATATACAGAATGTAAAATTTCAAAGAATATTGTGTACCATACAAAACTATATAAAATTGTAATACCTAACACAACACATGCCATCCTCGCCATCGCCACAGGAGAAAGCGCCGTCAGTAGCTCTCAAAGTTTCCACTAGCTGTCTGTTTAAAGCATTCAGTTCTTCTTTAGGCGCGTCATCCCAACCTGGTGGTATGTAACGAACGCCACCGAGACCTGGACATAATGATAAACATGAATAAATAGATAAAATAATAGTTTGACAACCAGTGCACAGAGTTGTGATATTTTTTTTAAAAAAAATTTATTAGTTTGTATTCAAGTGTAAAAAAATATCTACTTAAAGACAATTGTTGTATATACAAATTTCTATGATTATTTTAATACAGATAAAGTACGGATATACTTTTCTCCGTGAAAGTGAACCAGCAGGCGGCGCCACTCACCCGCCCAGCCGCCGACGCGCACGAGGCGCAGGCCGCGCCGCGCCGCCGCGCCGCGCCGGAAGGGCTCGCGCAGCGCCGCCGTCGCGCGCAGCACCTGCAGCTGCGCGTCCAGCGCCGCCGCGCACGCGTCCGCCTGCGCCTCGTCCAGCATGGAGCCCTCCAGGGGGCTGTAGCGCAGGACCACCCCGTGGCTGTCCGTCTCGCATACCTCGATGCTTATCTGGAAGGGTTATGTTGATATAACATACCAATGCACACATCTTGTCTTAAAAGGCAATTTGTTCAATTTCATTTGAATAATAAATAACTAACGGTTTCCAGGAGGCGCGGGTTCGAATCCTGCTATGTTCAAATTTTTATACGTTTTCTCAATACGTATTTTTATTTCCTAAGTGTGGAATAACACTTTAAAAATATTACAAATATTTGAAAAATAGCATTATTTCTTGTCAGACGATAATTCTTAATAATTATCTTTGGGTAACAGAAATTTGTAAAAATCTCCCTACAGAGATGGTAACAATGTAAATAAGTAGTAAAAAGCGTATAAAGATGTCGACGTAGCTTGCTAAGAACGTATGGCTTAGTGGTCAGAGCGCCTAGTAAGGCGGCGCGGGTTCGAGTCCCGTTACGTTAAAATATTTGTACGTTTTCTAAGTAAGTATGATATTTCAATTTTCTCGTCCTGGTAACGTGGCGCGTCGTGGTATTCAGGTTCCCTTTGCCTACAGTGCTCTGTGCAACTGGATACAAATAAAAACGTATATTAAATCAAACTCACCATTTCAGCCTCTCGTTGTAACACTTGTCCTAGCCAAGAATTTAATTTATCGTAATATGGTGGAGGTTTCTCTTCACCGGGCGGCGCAAATTGGAACGCCACACACGCTGATGCTTGACTAATTGCATCCTGTAGTAAGCAAAATATGATGTAATTTAATTTTTTTTTTGCTGCACCATATATCCCGAATATAGCTGGATAGACAGAGTGAACGTAGTGTCAAATCTCTCTGTTCCTCGCTTTCTTTCTAAAATTGACACATTGTTACGTGGCGGAATTCAACGCCGTGCAATGTCTTGTCAGGGCAAGAAAGTAAAAATATTTCAATAATGCCCTTAGTGGAGTGCGAACAGGCAACCTTCGCTGATAGTTAAAAGGATACCTAATTGCGCCACTATAATTAAGAACATTACATAAATAAGTAAAATAATAATATTACACTTACTATAAATACAGAATACTAAATAAAAGAGAAAAGTGAAAATATTTAATATGAACCCACAGCCATTGCAAGAGCAGACGATGTTGAACTGAGCCACAATACTTAATATTATTTAAATAAACTAATTTAATAATACTTACAACTATATCCATATTTGGTGGTTCATCCCCTCCTGGTCTGTCACTCTGAAAGCAAATAATAAATATACGAAATAAAACATAATATTTATATTAAAATAGCAATATCTCTCTACTTCAGCATTATTTAAGACTGATGAGGTTTGGGGTGCGCCGGATTATTAAAATATTTGGATTACTGGAGTATTTTTTTTGCATAAACGCTATATATTTCATATAGTGCCACTAGAACTCAAGATCAACACCAGCAAAGCCCACGCGCTTTCAATCCATATCCCCATTTACATAACATAACGCTTATTCGCTTGCACATCTACACCCATCTCGCTCACTCAGCAGTATCTTAAAATATCTCGCTCGCACTCTGACGATATGCATACACGCATCTCGCTCACTCCCTCCACTCACTCAGATCGTAATATAGCGCTTCAATCTGTTTCCGGTCGAGGTCACACAACACACCTATCTCCCTCACTCACCAGTACTCGGAGATCGGCGCTCGCGAACACAACGCTCGCCGCTCGCGCCGAGCGGAAAGCGCTTTCGATCCGCTTGGCGAGTCGCTTAGCGCCGGCCGCGCGGGCGCACGTCCACAGCGGCAGGGCCGACAGCCGCGCCGCGCCCGCTGTGAGGCCCGAGAGGGCGGCTAGGGCGCTTTCTCTGCTACCTGTCTGGAAAATGCAAAGCAATAATAGAATTACAGTGAATATTCGTTTTAAATATTGATTTAAAAAAATCTTTGTTATGTTAATTATCTCAAAAAACCGACCAAAAACCGTATATAGCAAAGTAGAAGAGTGGAACCTAGTTTAAAGACCACTCCAATACCCATTCCTGCCGAATACTCGAGACATTGCCTGTTGAGCGGCGGAACTAAACGTCGCGCTTATTTTTATACAAAAGCATGGAAATAAAAATAATTCTTTCCCTCAAGTGGTGTTAAGAACGATAAAGATTGCCTCTAAATATATGTAATTTGAAATTACACATACAAATAAAAGAAATAAAATAAAAAAAAAATTAAGAAAAAAATAAATTTAATAATACTGACACTTACCGAATTAACGCCTTTTGTGTGATCGTTAGCTGTAATGGGTTCTGGAATTTTGTAGAATGTCTGATATAATATTAAGGAAACTGAATACATTTAAACGTGGTATAAGATTTTTTTGGAAAAGATAAGGGTGACCGTCGCCCGCGATGCCGTGCAACCCCAGAGGAGCTACAGGTGCGCCTTTAAGGTGGACTTGGTATCGACCTGGAGACACTGCTGCAAGTAGGCCAATTCAACACATTTCTGAATTACCACTGTGGGACCTGTACTGTACAAGTATGTGTTTTCTAAGTCGGGATCACACGGCAAAGAAATTATTATTTATTATATTTTTTTTTTATATTTATACTAAACCAAAGGTTTACCTTTACCGCCGATCACCGCGATTTATCGCGGCGTTAATTCGCGGCATTTTTGAACTAAAGAATGAAATGATTTTGGAAATTACTATGTTAAAGCTTTGTAAAGTTCAGGTATTAATATGCTTATTAATGATACAATTTTCTGTTCCTAAAAAAAAAACTTATGTAACTTAAAACTGTTTATTTATTTTAAAATAAGAATATTTAGCCTAAAAACCAAGAAAATGTATTATTTATATTTAAAAAGAAGGCATTTCTTAAAAATATATGATATTATAAAGGATACAACAGTAGGCAGTCCGGGGACACCGAACCAAGGACCCGGCGTTAATGTAAGGGAATCTGCTATACTGTAAGTCTGTAATAAAAAAAAATATATATTTCTTATCTATTGTTGTGAAAATGAAACCTTAAAGTAAATTCAAATAAATAATAACAATAACGCATAAAAGTAGATTGTTGTGTTAAAATTGTAGGTATGATGTTATTGAGAATGATTATATTAAAATTATTTTTAGTAACTAAAACTAACAACTCAATACACAATGTCATAAAATTTGTCAAATGAAATATCACAATGTCAAAAAACACAAACAACATATAAAAAAACCATGATTTCATACCTGATCTCGTCCCAAAGCAGCCGGCAGTGCCAAGGAATGCCCCCTAACATGCAAATGTATGTTTCTCTTCGAGCATATATCTCTTAAAACTTTCAATGGTGAACCAAACCCTAATGGCGGACCGCCGACTTCACCCAAAACTAATATGGGAGTACGGTTGGCTGCTATATCTTCATCGCAAAGACGTTCTAGCGCCTCTAAATCCATGCCTTTGCCTGAAATTATTATTATTAGTTATTAATAATAAATACTAGCGACCCGTTCGCGACTTCGCCCGCTTTGCACTACAAAATTATTTATTTCCTAATCTGAATTGTGTTTTAATAACATTATCATATTATTTTAAATACAATAAAATAGCACTAGGGTAATGTAATGTTTAATATTTTCATTAACTCGTTCTGGTAGAGGCAAAACGCGGTGTTTAGTCCTGCCACTCAGCACTCAATCCTCAATAATTCATCGGAAAGTGGGTAACGGAAGTGTCTTAACACTAGGTTCCCTCTCCTACCCTGCTATAAAGGAAAGAGCGTGTAGCTGGTTTTTTCTTTTTAATCGTACTCACCATTATTCCCTACAGGCACCGGTCGTATACACGCCAATGGAATGCCTAAATGTCTGCACATGTGTTGTACTACGCCTAGGGGACTCGCCACACAGCTATATATTGAGGGTAAGCGGTTAGCGAACGCCATAGCTGGAAATAAAATGGATATTTTATTATTACACAGTATTATATAAGGTTTTTTTGGTATGTTTTGTTTGTTCGTTTCAGCTTCACGCTGTATCCCACACACAGCAGGGCAGGCAGAGTGTCTAGTGTTAAGACACTCCGGCGTTCCCCACTTTCTGCCGAATTCTGGAGGCCTGACTTTGTGCCCCTGCGCCGCGATTGGGGATCAGTCATAGAATTTTATTGATTAAAATAATTTCGTCGTAGGTCGATAGGAACGTCTTGTACTAAGAGAAGGGAGTCCTGGGTCCCTTTTGCCTATCCTGCTATGTCTGGGTCATAGCGGGCAGTTCGATAAAAAAGTACGGTTTCCACGAGGCGTGGATTCAGTGTTCTACTACGTTTAATTTTTTGAACGTTTTGAATAACAATTAACATTTTTTTAAATTAAATAATGTTCATTATAATAAAGTATTTCTACAAACAAAAAATAATGATTTCATAATTTCAAACAAAACACACATATAACTGCAATTTTCAAACTATTTTAAGACGACATGACAAAATGAAGATAATGTTTACAAAATTCAAGAATTTTTTTCACATGTCATTTTAGAATAAATTTTCTTTAAGGTTTTGTATTAAATACAGACTAATAATAAAACTAGTTATTAACAAGACTAATGGTCTTATTTTATTGCCGTTACTTATATATTTGAGGCGAGTCGTGACAGTAAAATTGACTGGTTGTGGGTTCGATCCCCAGTCAAGGAAATAAAATATTTATTAATTTTCATTTTTTCGCTCTGGTTGCGAGGCAAAGAGCGGTGTTGAGTTCCGCCACTCAACACGCAATGCCTCCAGAAGTCGGCGGAAACTGGGGAACAGAGTGCCTTAACATTAGTTCCCTTTGCCTACCCTGCTGTGGGCCGGATACAACGTGAAGCTGATTTACTGATTTTTAATTTATTCATATATTTTTGCTATTAAAAAAACTCATATTCAATACTAACCTCCATCTTCTAAGTATCGTGGATACCTATGATGTAGTAACATTCTAGTCACTCTCACAAGCCCCTCCAAAGGTTCTTGATTGTAAAATGCATTATAATCTACCAGTCTGAAATTAAAATTACCCAAATTAAATACTTTATACATTTCATAATTAACATATTTCTATGAGACCGCCGCATCGTGGCACGGCAGCACGGTATTTGACAGTAAACGACGGTTGTGGATTCAAATGCCACATAATTTTAATTTGTGGTCTCGAAAATGGGACGGTGCTTGGGAAACGGATCTTAACACTAGGTTCCCTCCGCATGCATAAATGGAATACAGCGTAAAGCTACAAAAAACATATTTTATACGTAATAATATTACAATAAGATAAATTATATAATTATATACAAATAAGATTGTATGTAAGAACAAAAGAGTTAATTAATAAAACTCTTTTTTAAATGTCAATTGAATGACATTTCGCTATCTTTAAACGTGATATAAAAAAAATGTATGTACATTTTTTTTTACAATACAAAAACAACAAAATTATAAGAAATGTTACTGCTGTATACTCTATTACTTATAAAATTTAAAATAAAGAAATATATAAAAGAAAAAACAAAAAATATTTCATGGCCCATGAGGGGATCGAACCCGCGACCTTCGCGTTATTAGCACGACGCTCTAACCAACTGAGCTAATGGGCCGATGAAACAATTTGCGAAAGTAAGATACATTATCTTTAACCTGTTTTGATATCGTGCCATATACTTTTTATATTGACCTGGCGTCGTGTTCCGAAGATTCTTTTTTTGCCTCCATTTTTTTAATGCAGGGAAGACATGCAGAGGACACTTAATTATGAAGAAGCTCTCATCCTTGAATTTTCGAGATTTTACGTACTGAGAGACGGTACTCAACGCTGCGCTTTGTATTACTAAGCACTTAAGCAAAGAAATTCTAGTGTTAAGACACTCCCAATTTTTCAAAAACGTGGAGCGCGACATAGCGCTTTATCTAGAGCAGAGGAATTGAATTCTTCAAATGGGATCGAACCTACAGCAGATTTTTTTTTAAATCGGCACCTATTTTTATGAAACTTGAAATTCAGACTCTTAAAAATATTTCATTGAACACGTGTTTCATAGTTTTTTATAATTCACCCCCTAGAAGTTCAAATAAGTGGTTGAAAATTTATATGGAAAAGTCTTTAAATCGCTACCAATTTTTATATAAAATTAAATTCAGACTGTCAAAAATATTTTATTGAGCACATGTTTCTTGGTTTTTTTAGAATTCACCCCTAAGGATGCAAATAAACGGGCGAAGCTGCGCGCGCCCACTAGTATTCATATAATATATAGTATTCATATACTATATTATAGTAATGAGATCTAGAATAATATATATTTTAACAGTAGTGATGTAAATATTTAAACTAGAAACCGTAACCAATAAACATATGATGATATCGTGCATATTCATTTCAACGTCACAATTAGAGCATTGTCGATTACAGTGTCAGCGTGTTTGTTTATCACACAAAAGGCTATACAAAACTGCATATAAAAGTATCATAACATGAACTTGACATACATACATACAGATTACATTTCTTTTCATGCTGTATTCCATATATAATAGGGTAGGCAGAGGGAACCTAATAGTGAAAATATACTTCATTCGCCACTTTCCTTTTATTTTTTAAAGACAACGTCGCGATTGGTCTTGTTACCAGAGCAAGGAAATTAAAAAAGTAGAAAAATAGTCCCACACATATTAGAGGGAAGCCTGGGAAAAAAAATTTTAGACACTCTTTCACATTAAGTCACTTCCGTCTTCTATTTCCCGCCAAATTCTGGAAACATTGCATGTTGATCGGCGGAACTCAACGCCGCGCTTTGCTTCGTAACGCCAAAGCGAGCAAATAAAATTATTTAATATTGTTTACATTACTATGTAAAAGTTTCATTCAATAATCAAAAGTGCTTATAATAATTTGTTTGAATGTAGAATATTTGTAATTTTTATATGTATTTTGAAAAATATGAACTAAGAAGAGCTATAACTTAAAAAATAGTTTATATTATAAAACTATATAATTGCATACCATCAAAACACAGTTACAACATTAAGTATCCTTGAAATTAAATTGAAGTTCAAAGGAAGGAAATATATTAAGTCCATTTAAAAGCATGTCAAAATGAACTAAGTATAATAAATAATTATTTTTGTTAATTTTACAAATTAGCTATAGAAGGAATACAATTTTTTGGATTTAATGAAAATATTAAATGTTCATACCCCTGAGCAGGAATCAAACTCACACCAATCATCACAACAACCTCTACAGTTTTATTGCTTCTTAGACTTCCCTTATTACAAAATAAAAGAGTAGAAAAAAATTATGCTGAGATATTCCATTTCCAGTATGATTTTTTAATACTTTGCATTTGGGTGGCAAAACCAAAAGTTTTGAGCTAATAAAATTCTTCACCCAAGTGGAAATCAAACCCACAACAACTTTTATACTGCACATACAATCTTGTTTGACCATGGTGTCAACAATGTTAGATATAACTGATTATATAGAAAACATTTCTCAGAAGAGACTAATATGACTAAAATGTTTTATATCACTTATCAATCACCTTGAATTTCAATTAACTGGATAAGATTAATGCTTGTAAAATGTATGTTTATGTTTTAATCATATAAGCATAGTGTTTATGTAAGTATACAACTTACATTAAAATTTCTTAGCAGGGACAAAAACTGTTAACAGTCTATATTTTGCACTATAGCCATTTTGGTTGGCATTTTAAGAATTCACAGGAAAAGTATGACTTTTTCCTTTAGTATAAATTATTTGCCAAACTGAAAATTAGATTTTTAAAAATAAGATGGTAAAACAGGTTATTTAAATTTTAATGATGATTAAATACCTGAACATGTGAGACATCCAACGAGTTGTTTCGCTTGCTATATGAGCGCCGAGTCTAGCTGCATGACTTCTTTCTAGTCTTGCAAATAATGCAGTCATACTATGAGATAATATAGCTGCTCGTGTCACTGCATCTGTTGGTAGTAGCGGCGGCTCTAAATTGTCACAGCTTGTATCAGTTTTGATGACAAGATTTTCTAAAACTTTTAAAATTTCATCCATAGCTAGTTCTTCGGGCTCAAAGAAACTAGAGCTTATTTTGCGGCTTTCTACTTTCCTTTCTTCTTCATCAGTCTCCTGGGAATTAACGCCGGCTTCTAATCTGCCTACTACCTCCGAAACTTGGAACTCCAGACCACCGAAGGGCTGCCGGTCCTAACAAAAGCCAGAAACTTGCATCAACATCGTTAATGTTACTAGCGAAATTTACTTTATGAAGATAAATTTACCACTTCCGATGGAACTTGACTCCCTGGGCTAGGTTTGTTGGAGTCCATCTCTGATGCCGGCTCATCTCCCATTCTGCGTAAATGTTTTTTGCAAATTTACGACACACCGACAAGAATTTGTAAACGTCACTCCAATGTTTTGACGTTTATCAACTATTTAGTTTTTACAGATTCATAAATATGTATTCGTGGTTTTGTACGGATATGTGGACTTACATTTGGTAATTTTACTAATAAATGTAAAGTATGTACTTAAATAACAGTAATTTTTACATAAACAAAATACCAGAGTAAATATATATATAATTTATTTATTGCAAATAAGCTGTAAAGAATCAACGTAAAATTTAATGTGATATATTTTTGGTACGATTATCAATTGTTGGAAGATGACATTTTGTCAATAGTTGTAAATTTGACATTTTGACAGTAATTTTGACTTTCAAACGATTGAAATTATAAATCGCAATTTAGCAGAATAAATAATAAATATGTCGTTGGTAAAAATATTTTCGTTGTCCACGCGAGGTAAAACTTTCCATAATAAGTATGATTAGTTTAATTTCTTACAATTATCCCCTATAATTTGAAAAAAATACAGTTACGCAACTCTCTTTATAACCTATTTTTGTACATAAATAGAAATAATAATTTAGAAAACACGTAATAAAATATCTTTTTCTTAAATAAGCTCAATCTTTTAAAAGCTTAACATATACTTTTATCTTGACGTTTAAATATTTTATATGAAAGGTATATAAATATTTTTAAAATTTTAGTTCGCGCATCCGGAGCTAGTAGTGCGCTAGTAAGGCATGCCAGTTCTAGTCAAGAAGGAAAAGCTGAAAAGGTTTATCCCCCAAAAGAACCTGGCTTCATGTATGTAAATGCAGAGGACCCAGATATGAGTTTAAAGGAAATGACCAACAGGGCTGCTCAGACCTTATTCTGGACTGAATTAGCCAGAGGTTTCGCTGTTACATTAGCTCATATTTTTAAGGTAAAATAATTAATTTTATTGGCATTAAATTTTGATAGCTTTTATCTGTGGCTTGATCCATGTGGTGAAATGACAATAACAAAGTCTACTGTATTACACATTATAAGTGTGTGAAGTAGGTCTGACTGCAGTAGTAATTCTATTTATAAAAAGTCACATCAAAATGTAATGTAGCCTATAAGACACGGTATTTAATGGACTATTTAAATACCAAAAGCTCAAAAAAAAAGTAGGAACTACTTGATCAAATAACACATTTATTTAATCAAGTTCCTACAATAATTTTTGATTCAAACAAGCAGTTGCTTAATATGTTCAACTAAACACACTCATCATGGCTTTGACTTACTTTACATGGCTTTTGCTTTATTTATAAAAATGATTATAGGCCAGTTGTGGTGCAGAGGCACTTAGTGTGACTGTAAACAACTGGTTTTGGGTTTGATCAAATCCCACTCGAGGAAATGATATATTTATATAAATTTATATTTCCATTTCTTCTCTCTAGTGTCAAGGCAAATTGCGGCATTGAGTTCCGCCACTCAGCCGTCTCCGTCTTAATGGTTGATAGAGAGTTTTAACACTTTATACCTAGGTTTCCTCTGTCTACTCTGCTATGTGTGGTATATACAGCATAAAAGTAAAAAAATATATATATAAAATATGTTTTTGTAAAAATGTATGTTTTAATTACTCAATATTTTATTATAGGAGCCAGCAACAATCAATTACCCATTTGAAAAGGGACCTCTGTCCCCTAGGTTCAGAGGTGAACATGCACTACGTAGATATCCATCAGGTGAGGAGAGATGCATTGCATGCAAGCTGTGCGAAGCAATATGTCCAGCTCAGGTAATATTTTTAGCTTTACTCTGTATACCAGACATAGCCTTTGGTATTTATGTACTAACATCACTGCAAGTGATGACACAGATGTTTAAGTGCAGGTTCAGTTTTATTAGGTTATTTAATTTACAATAGGATCCAATTACAAAAAGTGCAGCGGGTCATAGTGGAGAACTTTTCGGGTTGCCATACGGTGTCCTGGACAGAGGCAACTCTCTTGTCAAACAATCTGCCTTGGGATCTACAGGTGGACGTGCTTGCCATTCTGTGCCAGCAAACAGTCATGAGATGTACAACCATTATGGGAGGATATCGTGTCGATGACGAGAAAAACGAATGAAGCTGAGATCCGGCGAAGGAGAGGACCTGTGGTTCCCCATGGCAGGCCTAGCGACGGTGGAGGCCGTCCGCCTACATTTTGCGTTGTGGCTTTAGGGTCCTGACCTTCAGGCTGGTGCAGGTACTGACGAAACACAGCTGCTTCGGTAAATACCTATATCAGATTGCACGTCGGAAGATATCGCCGGTGTGCCATAACGCCACGCCTTGATGACTGTAGTGAGTAGGGATTCTTACTGTCCAGTGTGGTCACTGTCCACTTTAATAGCCCTTCCGCGGCGCGATCCAAAGCGAATACATACTCGCTCCGCGCCGTAGGCCAGGGGTATAAAAATGCGGTATGCTCATATTCAACTCCCCCTATCCTAGAGGAGCAACTGCGGGAGGGTCATGGTGGTGATCCTTCTGTAAGTCATAGATACTACCCTAGAGAAACCACGGGGCACCCTGAAAAGGACTGTCTCGCAATAGGCGGTCCTTAAACCGAGGCGACGTAGTAGCATGCGCGGGCGATCCTGCGGCGTCTTGAATTCATAAAACGGGTTTCTGCTGGGTTTTAGTAAAATTTTTAAGTTTCTTACCTAATCTGCACATAACAATCCCCTAACCTGTAGCTGCGGGGGCGTTAGTAGATAAATGATATTTTTTATACCTTTATCGCGGTAAAGATTGTAATATAACAAGGTTTATAATATTACGGTGACATATGTGTACCATGGCTTTATTACATGTTTATTTTTTTTATTTACAGGCAATCACAATTGAAGCTGAGGAACGCAAGGATGGCTCCCGCAGAACTACTAGATACGATATTGACATGACCAAATGTATTTACTGTGGTTTTTGCCAGGTACATTTTTTATACTATTATTTTTAATTTTTTTCAATATATGATCTTATTACACAAACTGTACTGTACTCAACAAGACTTAAGTCAAATTAAATATTAAGAAAAAGACTTGGGTGTTTCTGGCTAAGATAGGCTCAGGAGGTAGTTATTGAAATAATTCAATAGAACTGCCTTTCTTCAAAAGTTTCATATAAAAGATTAAATATATGAAGAATATTTTGAATGTGCTAATTAGCTATAAAAAAATAATAGTGTTCT